>WBNH01008341.1:0-70936 GCA_013401255.1 Urocolius indicus
CCATTCTGTGATTCTATGATATAGAGCTGTGACTATCTAAGACCTTTAATTCCTGATAGTGATGATGTGCAGGAGACTGCAATCACAGCACTATGGTAAGAGACTCCTGCTCTTGAGTCACTATTGGGAACAAATATTCTTAATTTCTCGGTTAGCTCTGAAGTGAGGAAAGTGGAAGGTGCAGCAAGTATGTTTTGAAGCATTACATTTGTCACAGCGAGACTTGTTTCTTTTATGAATTGTTGACTCTGTAAAGTGTCACTTGGTAACTCTTGCTGGCTGCTCTTGTCTCAATAGAGTCCATTAAGAGACAAGCTGCTTTGGTTCAGCAAAGGGCTGCCGTCCCCTTGACAGACGGTAGTAGTGATCAGAGAGACTTTAACCAAGGAGACATGAGTGAGGAGAGGGCTGGAGTCCCTGAAACAGCAGTCCGTGTGTGTGATACTATCCAGGGTGAATCCCAGAAACTCTCACAGTGATGGCTTTGATTTTGATAAAGGCTCTAATATGACAGTCTGAGCAATGTAGTTCAAGGTGTTTGTACCTTTTACTCAGTTGAACTCCTGGGATCATTTCTTTGTTTCAGCCCAAATCAGGTTTGAAGCTCTCAGTTTTCATTGTTGTACTCTTTGCTTGTATTCTACCAAGTCAGCAGAAGAGAGAGCAGAAAACAAATTGCAGCTTGCAGTTAAAGTTACATCATTACTGAAACTAACCCAATTTAATCAATAAACCCTTATTGCCCGGATTTTAAATTTTAGTGATCTGTAATCCTTTAAATGTAAGTAAGTATATACAACTTATTTAGTGGTAATTTTTAACAAGTCTTTGGTATTGTTTTCAGGTATATGTCACAAGGAAAACATGCAGAAGCAAGAGAACTAATGTATTCAGGGGCTTTGCTGTTCTTCAGTCATAACCAGGTAGGTCACTCAGTTTGTGTGGTTTGAGGGTTGTTATTCCAAGGAGTGAATGGTGAATTCTCAATGGTAAATGGTTGGGATACTTGCTTTGTAATCTTTTTTTTATCTCTTTGTTGAGCCTTTCTCCACAAAGAAGGATTGTGCCAAACTGGAACATAAAGCTGAAGTGTTTGTGAACATCCAAATGATTGTAACATCATTTGTTTTGCTTTCCTGGAGGCCTTGTGATGCCATCAAATTGCTACAATTATTTTGTAAGGGAAGGTTGAGACTTGATACTCTGCCTTGTCTACAGATGTTGATAAAAGAATTAAATGTGCTTCTAACAAATTCTGGCTGGCATTTTCATTTATGTACTGATATTGATATGTTCACTCTGTGAACAATGTATGTGTCTGTTTTGTAGCAGAACAGTGCTGCTGATCTGTCCATGCTGGTTTTGGAAGCTTTGGAGAAATCAGATGCAAAAGTAGCAGATGACCTTTTAGGTGAGGTGACCTTTGTGCACAGTTTGATGGTGTTAGGGTGTGCCTTCACTTAACAGTGACCATTGTTAACTGTCTTGAAACCCGAAATCGTTTTTGTGTCCCCTCCCACATGGCTGAGTGTTACCTTCATCTCAGAAATGAACTGGGGGAACACTTCCTGAGAGAATAACGGATTCCCGGTAACTGTGTGGGCAAGCTTAGAGCAAACACAGCTGTCTTGTAGCATTGTCCTTTCCTGGATGCAGCAGTAATGTGTTGTCTGCACAGTCACTGATGTCCCCAGGGCTTTGGTGGGTGGTGGTTTCCCACCCTGGTAGTGTGTGTACTTTAGTTGTGATTCAGCTGTTCATGGGTATTTTTTCTTGTTTGACTGAGATTTGGTAAGCAAGTGATACAAGGAGACCCTTCCTAAGAGCTGCCTGGCCAGACTGCTGCTGCAGCATGGGCAAAAGCACCCCTATTAACATCCTGTTGATAGAGACATAGACAAAGCCCATTCTTTGTCATCTAGATCAACTCTGACATTTCCTGTCCTATCTATGACTTCTGGTGGTGCTCTCCTGAGCTCCAGTCCTCTGTCCCTCACAGCTTCCCTGCCAATGACAAGCAGTCCCGTAACTTGTAGTCTTTCCTCCTCCTCCTTGGAACAGCATAGTCCTCTGGGATATCACAGGTGATGAGGCAGAGAAGCTGTCCCCAGCTGACTGAGAGATCCATGGTTGACTTGATGTAGGAGAAGCAGCTCAAGTTCAATGTCACTCTTTTTTAAGGTGGCTTATGGAGGCCATTAAGGGAATTTAAAGACACAATAGCACTGTAACTTAAATGTTGTATCTTAGAAATGCACTAGAAGCAGCAGTCCATCACATTTCTGTTGATGCTAAATATTTGTCAATCTTATTGCTTTTAGAAAACTTGGCTAAATTGTTTAGTTTAATGGATCCCAATTCTCCTGAAAGAGTGGCTTTTGTATCCAGAGCACTAAAATGGTCTAGCGGGGGATCAGGAAAACTTGGACATCCAAAACTACACCAGTTACTAGCAATTACCCTGTGGAAAGGTAAGAAAAATCATCTGCTTTGTTTTGTCTTCTGTTCAGAAAAGTGTTGCAAGTGTGATATTGTAAAAGATCACATTTGGAAATAATTTAAGGAAGCTGAGATGGAAATGATTGAGTTCTGCTATTACCTCATTTTGCAATAACTTCATCTCAATGTTACTAACAAAAAAACCGCCTGGGGCTGTGACTATTATTAGGGCACATCCAAAGCACAGCTGCTCTGAAGCTCACTGTGGAAGGAAGGCTGATCTTTTAGATGTTGAGGTTGTTTGATTGAGTCATTAGGAGAAAAAATGATGGGGAACAAAGCTGTTCTATTGTGAGGGCTTTCTGGTTTTAAATCCTGGATAAGCACTACAAAGATGGAAATACATCACCTAGCATCCACAACAGTCTCTGGATCTGTAATGAGGTACTTTTTAAGATGCTGACCAGCAGGCTTATACCAGAATGAACGCTGTTGCCTTTGATTTGTGTCAGATTTTATCATGTGATGGGACGTAAGAGAAACCAAAAGTGCACCAAGTTATTTTAATTGTGCATGACAGACAGTTTTTAAAGTCTGAAGTTCGAAACACAACAAAGATGATGGAGAACAGCTGAATGAATGCCATCTCTTCTTGTGGCTTCTCGTGAAGTGGCCAACATTCCAGCTCATTGCCTTTCTGTGTGCCATGGGCAATCCCGTAGCTGTTCTCATGGGACTTGTGTTAGGTAGATGGCATCTACCAGACTGAAAGGGAGGATTGTCCTCAAAGCATTTCACTTAGAAGCTGAGATACAATTAGGATAAGAAACAGTTGCAAAAACAGTTGAAAGTAAAACTCCCCATTTTGTAGCTGTCTGCTCACTGTTCTTTTGAAGAGCAAAATACATACTTTTTCTTACTCTGCAGCTCTTGAGTTTCATCAGAAAAGGCTCAGATTTTTAAAACAAAGCTTTTCAATACCAAAAATTAGCAGCTATTCAGTTTCAATCTGTCATCACGGTGATTTTGCATGATGCTTTGCTTCTTGTTAAGTTCTAACAAATCATTGTCATTTCTTGCACCTTTTTTTTTCCTCTGCATAATTGCTGTTCTGTTCAGCATATGGAAGCAATTTTAATTTTGATAGTGAGAGTGGGCTAAGCTAAAAATGGGAAATGCCTTCTTTCTGTGCACTGGGAAAGAAGGACACCGAAGGTGCTGTGTGACTTCTTGGTGCACATGCTCTCAGATGGAACTTCTCAGTTCTTTTCCTAACCACTGATGGCAGTGCATGCAGTTAGATAAAGTATGTCCACAGTTCAAGCTGTTTGTCCCTGTGGCAGCTGTGTTTTGTGGTGGCATTGAATAAACTCTGATTAATGGCAGTTGTTCAAGTATATCTAGGGTGATATATTTATTGTCTCCCTTTACAAATCATCTGTAACTTGTAAAGGAAAAAACTCACTCTGGTTTGCTAGTTGTCTTGTTTATGTACTGTATGTGCAACTCTTGTCCTTTTACCAGCTGTAGTGTGCAAGCCTAACAAATTTGATTTTGTGTTTAGGTATGATGAACTGATTTCTTAAAAGCTGTTTTCTTTTTCCTTTTATAGAGCAAAACTATAGTGAATCTCGGTATCACTTCTTGCACTCCACAGATGGCGAAGGATGTGCAAATATGCTGGTAGAATACTCCTCATCCAGGGGATATCGCAGTGAGGTGGACATGTTTGTAGCACAGGCAGTACTACAGTACGTGTTCTACTTTTTGCTAAACTATGTTGCCCAGATGACACTGTGTTTGAGGCTAATCTAATTTAATCGTGGTAACTACAGGTTAATCGTGTGTCCTTTTCAAAAGAATCTGTGAAACTGGCCAGAGCTTCTGAAACTCACTTTGTGTGGTAAAAATGAGATGAGAAAATTATCTCATGTGTGTTGAATTGGTCAGATTGGGAGAGAAAAGAAAATAACATATGAAGGTTGAAACCTGAAATGATATTAACTGCCTGAAGAATTAATGTCATCTGTTTGACCTTGACAGCACAATTCTTAGCTTTGTTAACACCACTTTGTCTCATTGGGGCTTACCTTGATGTTCTTACCGAGACTGGGCCTAAGCAGGCTCTATAATTTGCCTGTAGTGTAGTTGTACTACTTGCTCGTAGTCTCGTTGTCTTGAGAGACAACTTGTCTTGGGTCACCCTGGTCTGTGAGCAGCAGTGTTATGGTTCTGGTTTGATAGAGTTGATGGTGGCTTTCGTTTACTTCAGGCATTTGTTTTGCAGGAGGTGGGAATGCAAGCTAGTGCAGAGCTCATGTGCAATTAAGGTTGACAAAGCTAATTTTACTGTGTTTAATCAGCTGATGGCTTTCTTCAGTCAGGGAAAGCAGCTCATGGAGGAGTCTGAGGAGGAGGTGGAGACAGGACTGTGCAGCAGGGAATCAGGGAGAGAGTAGGTGTTGGGGGAGAGGGAGGAGGTGAGAGCAAGTCTGTCTCTCTTTTGGCAGCAGTGAGCTGTCATGTCAGATTTGTCCTGCTTTCTGTAGCTCGTTGCTACAGACTGCAGTGATTTTTGAGCAGTAGAAAATCCTTTATGGAAATCCAGTATATGCAGGATTCTTTAAATAATTTTCTGGGGCTTTGTTCTGGAGAGGAGGAAATTCTGGGGAGAAGTTATTAGTAAGAGACTGGTTTTTTTCAGTATTTATACAGCACTGCTACTGCATCCTTTACTGGCCTATATTTCAAATACTGTACTAAATCCTCTTACACAGCAGTTTATACCCTAATGAAGATAATTGCAGTTCCTTGCTCAGCAGTAAAGCACAAGACCTCAATGCCCCTGCACACGTGAGGGTACAGAACTAGAGGCCAGCCTGCAACTAAACATGAGCCTGCTCATGGCAACCTTTCCAGTGCTTGCTGATAGCATTTGTCCCAGATAAAGCCTCTTGTTAGGCCTGTGGGACTTGCAGAGATTGCCAGTTAAATTAACTGGACCTGAACGGAGATTTGATCAGTTTGGGAAATCGATCTGTTAACCAGGGACAAATGGCTTGGGAGCTCAAAGTGGAGCTTTATTGTGAGACTTTTAGACATGTGTGTCAAACTTGTTAGTGATCTCATGCTATGTTGTTTTGAGGTAATACTGGTAGAATGAGAGTCATTGAACACTGGCTGATACACGGTGGAAGGAGACATGTTTGGGAGCAGATGGGGCCAGGATAGAGGTCTTCAGTTTGGTTTTTACCTCAGCATAATAAACTCTGGACCAGTAAATGCAATGTCAGGTTTAATTTGAATTACACAGTGGCCAATCATTCCACATTTTGATTTAATTGATGCCCTCTTGTAGTAACTCCCCTGTATACAGTCTGCTTAGAGCTCAGTTAAACTTGTTCTATTAATATTTAATGTCAGTTCTCCCTCTCAACCCAATTATTTCACATTGTTTTCTAGTAGTGATTTTCCCCCTTCCTCATTTGATAGCTAAGCTATCAAAGAGGTACAAAGATGTACACCTCTCCCAGTTAGAGCTTTTGCCACTAGTTCAAGCCTGAGATGGTTTCTGTGCACAGACGAGTTAGAGATTTTTGAGCATTTGGCCTTCCTTTTTTCTCTCTAGTGTAACCCTACTTCTCTGCCTTTTATTTTTAACTCATGCTCTTTCCTTTTGCAGATTTCTCTGCTTAAAAAACAAGACCAGTGCCTCGGTGGTTTTCACAACATACACACAGAAACATCCTTCGATAGAGAAGGGCCCGCCCTTTGTTCAGCCACTGCTCAACTTCATCTGGTTTCTGCTGCTGGCAGTTGATGGGTACAGTCTGATTTTTCTCACTGTGTTCTTGGTTTCCTTTTCAGTTCTTACTGAAATTACATTTGTGGTTGTTTTCTTTCTAGAGGAAAACTAACAGTATTTACAGTATTGTGTGAACAGTATCAACCTTCACTGAAAAGAGATCCCATGTATAATGAGGTGAGTTGCTCAGAGTTGTAAACGGGATTTAACCTCCTGAACGAGTTAAATAGCAGACAATTGTCTCCTGTTTTCCGACTGGTAGATAGGAGTCAATGATCTGGCTTGTGTGGCACAACTGCTGCCTGTAGTATTTCCAGCTGTAAACGAAGTAGCTGACATTGTTGTTCATCTCGTGTCATTTCAGTACCTAGATAGAATAGGACAGCTTTTCTTTGGGGTCCCACCCAAGCAGACGTCGTCCTACGGAGGATTACTAGGTAAGGTTATGCTCCAATTGTTTAGATACCACCAGTCTTTTTAGTGCAGCAGCTTGTAGAAAACAGTGCTGGAAGCAGGTAATTTGTTCTAATAAGTACATAATGTTTTTTCTTAGCCTGTAGAAACAGTCCCTACTGTACAGTGCAAGATTAATCGGTTGCATGTTGAATTAATTTGGTGAAGCTACTAGACTTTTCATCCTTGAGAGGAGGAGAAGCACATAAATGATTTCTCTGGTTAATTTTTGACATTGTGGTATAACTTGCAAATAAATCTTGTGTTGAAGCTTAATTTCCTCAGACTTCAGGGGTTGATTTTCTTTAAGTCTGGGACTGTGGTAGAGGTCTAACCAGTTCTAATACAAAGTAATGAATGTTCCCAAAGTAGATGTTCTGAACTTAATACTGCCCTTCTACAACAAATAAAAGGCAATAGAGATATTCAGCCCTTGTTTCTTGGCTCTGAATAAAACATGACCCATTGAACTGGATTATTTTGTAAAACCACATGGTTTTCCTTGAGAACTCAGCTTTTCTGTTGGTAAACTGACTTGAGGCTTTACCTGTGAGTGTCAATTCACTCATACCCAAAGTTTGATGAAAAACATGAGCATGGTAAATCCCATTTGTCAATAACAGCTTTTCTGCAATACAGGCACCTTTAACTTGAGTAAAACGGGGAGAGTGCACAAATGCCTTTTTGTCCCATCAAATTCCTCATAGTGTCATTCAGACCATTGCTGCTTTTGAGAGTTTCGCTGCTGGAGGTGTCTCTTTCCTCACTTGGTTGGCATTTTTTCCCCCTTTTACTCCTCAGGCTTTAACTACAGTATGTGACACTGGTGCGTTTTTTTTCCAGTGTACCTTTAGAGAAGGAAAAGTATCGATATACAGCTTCCCAAATCAGTAAATTCCTGATGCAAACTGGTGTGGGAATACTAACATCTTGCTGAGACTCTTCTCTGCACCCTAGCAGGATGGACAGAGACCAGTTAAAAGTTTTAGAGATGAGAATGTAGAACTTAATCAGTTTTGACTGCTCTGTATTTTATTGCAGGAAATCTTTTAAACAGCCTGATGGGAACTGGAGAAGATGACGACACAGAAGATGGTCAGGAAGATAGCAGTCCCATCGAGCTCGACTGAATGTTGTTGTCATTGGGTGCCGTGTAAATCTGATGGTTCGATGACTCCAAAGACAGCTTTGGAATTTGAATCCTGCAGTTGTTTCTTGGTGCCTAAAAGGGCTCCTCTGGTCTTAAAGAAATGGTCGCTGAAATGTTTATAATGTTTGGTCTATATTATTTATGTTAAAAACAGAAAGAAACCAACAAAAAAGTAGCCAAATGAACCAATGGGAGCAATTGTTAGCAGGTTTCTGATACAGCAGCTGGTGACTGGTTTAAAATATAGTCTTCTACGGTTTCTGATGCAGTATTCCCTTTTGCACAGTAATTCAGTCAAGTGTAACTCTGGGTCTCGTACCTCACAGCCCGCCTGGTACTGTCTTTGTTACGAGAGCCTCCTTGACCTCTGCCATCTCCCAGGAAGATCCTGACAGGCAGGGTCATCGATTGAATCATTTATTTGTGAGGCTGGTGCCAAAAGTACTGCAAGACAAGCCAGGCAGCATAATTTGAGATGCAGGTCCAAAAGAGCCATTGACACCTGGAGCCCTCCTCCCCTGCTGTGAGTAACACATCCCCACCACCTTTCACTCACTCCCCTTGAGGCCTGGCGCTGGCCCAGCCAATACTTCCCGAAAAGCACAAGATTGAATTGCTCTCCAGTAAAAAGCCCATTAGTGGAACATAGGTAATTGGCTTCCACACAGATCTGTTTTGCCTAGGTATGAAAATTTGGCTTCTAAAATACCTCCTGTGGCTCATGGCTCTGCTCCTTTGGAACAGATTCTTTCACAACCGTTCATGTAAAGGCCTTTGTAGTGAATGAAACAATGTGCCCCGAGCAATATGTGTGTGTGTTTGAACTGCAGCTCTACGGCAAGGAAAAGGGATACTGCAGAACTTCTGGTTCTTTATGATATATTTATTTTTCTTGGGTGATTGATCCATTTAACACTTTCTGTAAAAAAAAAAAGACAAAAAAAAAAAAGAAAAAGAATAAATTGATAAATAATGGAGTCATTTCAGCCCCAGTGATAGGTGTAGCTGTTCTGCATCTCCTCCTCCTCCTCCTCCTCCTCCTGGCTGCAGCACGGCGGGTGTCGCTGCTGCAGTGACCACATGAAAGGGTGGGGAAACGCTTTATTTTTTCACGATGAAAATAAAAAGGCTTAGATTACTAAACAGCAATCGTGCATGGGGGAGGGATGAATGCAAATCTATTGACTGTATGAAAAAGAGAAAAGGCATTGAAAGGAAGACTTTGTGTATTGTGAAGTCTCAAATAAACACTTTATACCAGGATGTGTGATATTGCTGCTTCCTGAGGAGTTTGATGAGCAGAGATCTTACGTTCCTTGCTGTTTTGGGTTGTTTTTTTTCCCCCCTCTCTTGTTATTTTTCCTGTGGGTCACCCAGCCCTGAGTGCTGCAGTCCTACCTCCATGTAGCAAAGACACAGCTTTGGGTATTACTGTCATGTCTAGAGCAGAGGTGGATGCTTTGATTTGCAGCACGTTCAGAGAAGAAGCCCCTACTTGGGTTGATACTGTGGACATTTACATGCTCTGGGACACCAGTAGCTGGTAAGGGCCACCTCATTTCATTGCCTCTGTCTGCCATGGGTCTTGGGGCCACTGATGGTGTGCACACAGGTGTCCCTGCTATCCCCTGCTCCTGCACTTGGTGTGTTCTGTGTGCATCTTGTCCCTGCCAGGCTCTGCAGCCCCGGCATTGTTGCTGGATTTGTTCTGTGTCTGAGCCCAGGCTGAGCCTCAGGACCTGGGCAGGAGGCTGAGGCAGCAGCATGTCCATGGAGCAGCTGTGGGCAGCACACACACATTATCCCAACAGGAAGCAGAGAATGTGTGAATATTAAATAGATGTTAAAGTATATACACACATGTGCATATGTATATGTACATGCACATAAACAGCCTTTTGTGTATATAATACTTCATAATTAAATTATTGTATGGCACAGAAGTTATCATTAATTCTGTTCTTCTCAATTCTCCAGGCACACAGTGCTAGAGACACAACCAACTCACCCAGCCTGTCCTCTCCCTGCTTCTGCCAGGCCTTGGCTTTTAAGTGAGTGATATTGTGTGTGTAAAATGCATATTTATAAATACTTTACATATCTAGCTAACTATAGCTAATGCCTACACATAGGCATGTGGCTATATGTATGGTTAGTTATAATAATACATAAACATACTTCTATTTATAAGTATATTTTTACAAACTATATACTTTCTACTAACTCTGAGGATGTATATTCCTAATACAGAATTGTTAGCAATTACAAAAGATATCTCAACACACAGAATTGTGTGTACAAAACATATTTAGCTTACGTATTTTTAAATGGAATGTGTATGTGTGATGATGGCTACCTCTATACAAGCACGTGTTCATATGAACCTACACTCAGCTCAGGTGCACACACATACATTACGTATTATGCTGTATGGTTGTGGCTGTGACCATTCAAGCACAATTCTCCAGCTTTCATAAGATTTATGACTCCATTTGTTCCTGAGAAATACGTTTATATTTTGTGTATGTGTGTGCAGAGAGCTCACAAATAGTTCACACATAAATTAATATACTGTGTGTAACATACCATAGAATCACAGCATGGTAGGGGTTGGAAGGGACCAACCTTTAGAGATCATCTAGTCCAAGCCCATATACACAAATAAGTATAATATATATTAGTACATATGTCAATCTGTGTGTTTTTTCCATGTAACATACTCACTTGCTGTACTCCTCTATGTGTGCACAGCTTCCTGCCCTGGGCAGCCCCTGGGTGGAGGGGCAGCAGAAGTTGTTGTGAGTGTCCCAGGGCACTGCCAGCACTCTCCCCTCTACCCCCCAGCACCACACGGCCACGGCTCCGACATAATAATTTATTGGTTCGAATGACATTTAGTACCACAGTTCTCTTACCAGTGACAGAACGAATGCACAGGGCAGATGAGATGCTCTCGGTTACACACACCAACCAACGTAAGGAAGGGGCTGGGCCTGGGGGCGGGACTTGAGCAAACGCCAGAAATGGCAGGTTTAGGTTAAAAAAAACCAAAAAGCTCTCCAGCACATGGTGTGTAGGTGCCAGCGCCTCACCCCGGCCTCGCCAGCAGCAATGACAGTGCTGTACACAACTCGGAAACATCACTTCAAGCAGCTTTGCCTTTTTCTTTTTCAGGAAAAAAAATAGTTTAAAAAAATCAACAAAAAAATTGAAGTATTGGGAAGAAAAAAGAGGGGGAAAAAAAGTGCAACCACCCATCTAGAGAAGCAACATGCCCTTGGCTGGAGGGACATGGCTGCCAGGGGGGCTGGGACAGGCTTTTACGGTGTCTGTCAGCAAAACTGCAGCTAAACTCAAGCCCCCAACCCCCAGCAGGTTCCTGAAATGGTGCAGCCCCCTCCCTGAAAAGCATGAAACAGGAAGGATCTGGGGAGCAAGGCATGGGCCCTGAGCCCAAAAGCTTTGCTTCCCCCACATCACTTTGTGACTTGGTGTCTGTCCCCCTGCAGGGCTGGGGGGGACTCAGGGCCCCTCCCCCTGCCCGTCCTTAATCAGATAACGAGGCCAACAATGCCATGTGCCCTTACCTGGGGACAGCATCAGCACCACTCCCCAGCTGGGGTAATTTACTTATCACTACCCAGTGGCAGGCTCAGCCATCTCCCAGGTCTCGGCTTAGGGTGGTTGGTGCTTCCAGGTTGGTGCTTCAGATCCCACGAGGACATCACCGCTCGGGGCCATGCAGCTCCCCATGGGATGGACTGGCAGAGAGCTGGGGCTGTGGGCATGCTCAGCTCCAGCCCCCTGGGACCAGCTGAGGGAGAGAAGCCCCATCTTCCCCTGAGATGTGCCACCAACAGCGTTTGCCACCCTGCTGAAGCCAGTGGGACACCCCTTTGGGCAGGTGCGGAGTGATGGGGCCACAGGACCCCCCATCCCAGCTGCACATCCCACAGAGATGAGTTTTGGGTTGGACCAGCGGCTTTTCTCTGACGTTTCATCGCCACCCTTCTTGGTTTCCGACATGATCGAGTGAATGATGAGGGGAAAGGGAAGTATTATTATTATTAATTATTACTGTTAATATAATTATTCATTATTTTAAACATTTCAAATAAAACCACGTTGTATTGTAAACAGAAGCTCACTCCTCAGGCCTGCCCAGCCAGTCCCAGCTAAGGTTTATGTTTGAAATGGGCTTCCACTGCAAGAAAAACACAGAGAAAATAAAGTGAAAAGCAGGACAAGCCCTGGCTGTGGGTGACAGCCTGGCACACACCCTCCCTGAGGTTCTGTCTTGCCTGTGCTCCTTGGCTCTGATTATAACTGGGTCACCCATCATCCTTATAGCACTATGGACATCGCACCAGAGGGGATGGAGAGGGAAGGATACTGTCCTCCACCTCCCAGCATGAGCTGCTGCCTGCTTGGCCAGCCTTTACATTCTCCCCTAGGCAAGAGGGAGCGATGTTGCTGCATCCCCAAGCCCCCCTCCATCCCTCCCCTCCTGCACTGCCCAGGAAGCAAAGGGGCCAAGGCTGAGCCCTACCTCCCCACCAGCACACACACCTGCGTATTCCTGAGGCAGCATGGGCCGGCTTATAACCTTCTGGAAAGTGGTAATCCACTCCAGCTGCTCGTCCTCTGTCTCACAGGCAAAGAGGAATTTGCGGTCCGGGGTGACGATGGTGATCCCATGCTGCCAGTGGTTTCCCTGCGTGGATGGTGGGAGTCCTTCCAGCACCTTGTAGCTGTTTTCCTTGCTCCCAATAAAAACTTCCCCTCTAGCAAAGGCATCCTAGGAGACAGCAGAGCAGTCAGGCAGGAGCGGCCGTGAAGGGGAGCTCGGTGTCACAGGTAGCCAGGACACAGCTCACTCTGCACCACCTCGAGGCCCCAGCAGCAAAGTGCAGCAGCCAGACACCAAAAGCACCAGCCACCCCACAAACTCCAGCTCCTCCCAGGGCACCCACACTATGGGACCAACACCAGGGTTTCCAAAGCCCAGATACACAGAGCAATTTCGCTGAGTATCTATGCACATGCTGGGCTGATCCACCTAGCAGTGGTGCCTCAGCACCCCCTTGGCTCTCCCACCAGCCTGAGCTTCACTGCAGATGATTACTATTGCTGTTATTGTTCTTACTGTTATTATTTTTATTGCAGATAATCCCCAGCAGACAGCCCAGGCACCTTCATCTTACCAGGGGATCTTTGAAATACATGAGCCGCCGGTCATCCATGGTGAACCATCGCTTCTTGAATCCCTCTGTTTGCTGAAGAGTCAAAAAAGGATGGATTACACACCAAAGCAGCACAGCTCCTCTCTTACTGAGCATGGGCCAGGAGTATCCAGGCCCTCAGAAGAGCCTGGTGGGCTGGGGCAGTTGAGAACAGGCAGCTACTGAGCCACCATGAGACACCACAGCCAGGGTCCAGGCCAGCTATACCAGGTGGGTAGGAACAGGCAGTGAGAGGGGAGATGGGGTGTTTGATTTGTGAAGTGATTTGGGAATTTTTTAAACTCAAAATTTTGTTTGCTCACAGGTGAGGAAAGTGTATTAACATATTCAGGGTGGTAAGGCTTTGCCTCTCCAGCAAAGGTGGGTCTGTCCCACCACCAGACCCTTCTAAGACCATTACAGAGCAAGACTTATGTTTAGAGGGACTGCAAAAAAACATTTTAGATCCTACCTTTGGCCCTGTTTTCTCCATGTACCCTTCCTTCAGGTAGTTTCTAGAAAGCTTTGGCACCAGCTGGAGAGAAGAGAGAGCAGCATCAGATGGAGGGAGCTAGGGTGTCACTGTGTGTGTAGGGTAGGGCTGTAGGGGGTGTTGGAAGGAAAACCCACCCTGAGCTCGCCCCTGTCCCCAAGCCCACCTGATGGCTGAATGCTTCGGTTTCACTCCAAAACAGAAGAAGTGGGTGCAGAAACATGAAGCATTTTTGAGCCAGCAAAGCCAGTGGTAGCCCCTGGGGACAAATCCCACTTCATGGATCAGCTCTGGCACTGCATCTGCTCCACCAGACACAATGAGACCTCCTCACACAAGCCCTGAAGTGAAATTTGCCTGTAAAAACCCATCAGCACCCGGTGCCTGTGCACTGCCCTTCCCACAGATATTGCTGACAGCACCTACCAGCTCTGGGGATATTTTTAACCCTGCTTAGTGAAGATGAGGCAGGAGCTGTGAGTTCTTTGCACATGCCTCTAAAAGCCTCTTGGAAAGATGATGAGTCTCACCACCAAAACCAGAGCCGATGAGTTTGGTCACGTGCCTCCCCGCCCCTGCTCCCACCTCTCATTTATGCAGCTCTGCCTGCCAAACTGCACTCCCACAACACCTAACTCTGGGTCGAGCAGACATGTGCTTGTAGGCCAAAGACATTCAAGCCCAAAACAGCAGCCCAAAGAATCACACAGCTGCTCCACAGCAGCCCGGAGCATCTTTGTTTTGGGTGCTTCATCATGGGCAGCAAAGGGCTCTGCAGCTTTCGTAGCACCAGTGTTTGGCTCCTGGGACAGGGCTGAGGACACTTTGCTAAGCAAGGGGCTCATATCACCCTTGTCTCAGGTTTCTTCACTCTGCAGATGGGTCTCTGAAGCATCCCTCACTCCCCAGGAGCTGCAGAGGTCAGCCTGGGTATCCTCAGGGTGATGTGAGCAATTTATACCTATCTACTGCATTTAACCTGGTTCCTGTTTCAACAATGCCTTTTCATCTCTCTGACAGGGTAAAAGAATCATAAATTAGAGACTAACAATGGCAGAACCCAGGACAGAGCTACCTCACTTGCATCACTTAGTCTCACAGGGGTCTCCCCGAGCTGAACACTATGTTTAGAATTTCAGAGTCATAAATGAAACCTCACTAAACATTACACTCTGCTCTGGTGAGGCCTCATCTGGAGCCCTGTGTCCAGTTCTGGGCTCCCCAGTTCCAAAGTGATAGAGAACTTCTGGAGAGAGCCCAGTGCAGGGACATCAGAATGATTGTGGGACTGGAACACCTCTCTGACAAGGAAAGGCTGAGAGACCTGGGGCTGTTCAGCCTGGAGAAGACTGAGGGGAAACCTCCTCAACACTTATAAAATACCTAAAGGGCAAGTGTCAAGAGGATGGGGTTAGTCTTTTTTTCTGTAGTGCCCAGTGACACAAGAAGGGGTAACAGACAAAGCCAGAACACAGGAAGTTCCCTTTGGATATGAGGAGAAACTTCTTTACTGGGAGAGTGAGGGAGCCCCAGCACAGGCTGCCCGGGAAGGTTGTGGAATCTCCTTCTCAGGAGGTTTCCAAACCCACCTGGACATGTTCCTGTGCCTCCTGATCAAGGGGAACCTGCTGTAGCAGGGCACTGGACTGGATGAGCTCTAGAGGCCCCTTCCAACCCCCACCATTCTGTGATTTTGTTATGACAGAGTAATCAACAACAGCCACCAGTGACTGTACACACCAATTGTAACTGCAACACGAGGCCCTTGCTGCCAGCTTGTGTTAGCACTGCTTTCAGTATTATATTAGCAAAAGGTAATGCAATTAGGAGCTTCAGCTCCCGGAAAACACAAGACAGAGATTCATAAGACAGGCTGCACACCAGAGCTCATTCTAGACTCTTGGCTACAGCACTGACATTCTGTTGCCTTCATCTTTTCTACCCTCCTTCCAGCCTTTGTTTCAGCTTTTAATACAACAGCAACAATCTCGGGGAAAGATGCTGATGGCTTCTGCACGTGTGACTGCGCTGGAGTTACTCACAGGCACAACTCACATTGTGAGGGTGACCATGTGTGCATGCACACACACACACAGCTCCCCAGGCTGGGTGTTGGTGATAGGTGCTGCACGTGGGCTCCACATCCCAGCACGGTAATTTCAGCCCAGTAATTGTAAGAGGCTCTGAAGGATGGAGCACTCTCCAAGCCTTCCAGCTGCTTAACAAGATGCTAAAAATGAGCAAGGGGGAGAAGAAGAAGAAGAAGAGAAAAAAATAACTGCATTAAAACTCACATCAACGTCGCTGGCTCCAGGGAATGCCACTTGTAAGTAATGAAAACGGGCTGCCCGGATGGCATTGAACCAATCCACTATTTCCTAATAACGAGAAGGAAAAGCATAGGGAGTAACAGCGTGCACATAAACCAACGTGATCCTGCTGAGCTTCATGTCTCCTATCACTCTGTCCCAAGTGACAGAGAGTAGCTTAGCAGCAGTCCTAAAAAAGAATAAAACACAGACAGAAAAGAGAGCAGCAAACAGGTAAAGGACAGGGAACATTCAGCTGCCAGCCCAGGCTGCGGGACGTGCACGTGCCTGTGAGCACCGAGGGGCTGCCTGCAGAGGGAAGGACTGAAGCACGACTCTGAAATGGCAAAACCAGCAACAAATGAGCATTTGAGATACTGAGCCCAGCGTTGAGCTTGACCTGATGGACACTGCTCAGCTCATGCTGGCTGGGTGCAAAGGCACCTGACACTGCTGCAGCCCGGCTACCACCCTGTCTGTGGGCAGGACAGGCAAGGAATGCCTGAATCCCACTCAGATTTTAGCAGCATACTTCAAAATATCCCTTTATCTTTGTACTCCAATCTGTCAGTCACACCTGCGAGTCCTCAGGGATCAGCACAGTGATAGCAAAATCCTGGCTCAATTCCCAAAAGCTCTGGCACTGCACTTCTTCCTTTCCTTGGCAAAAATCTCTATTTTTGTTGTGGGCTTTTTTTTTTGTCCCACAAAATAACTGTTTTGTAACTTCTTTGTTTTAAAACTCATTTATTCATTTGCCTCTGGCGAGATCCACAGAGCTTGTGCTACGCTGGATGTCTTTTTGAAGGTTTCTATGAAAAAATGCCACCTTAATTTTAAGTGGGCCATGCAGGGAGCTCTCAGATACTGCCTTGTGCTCTAAAGGTACAGGCAGAGGAAAGGCACACTGGAAGGGAGATGTAACAGCTGCCCACACCAGGATGCTGAGCTACAGGGGAACGGGTGCTGAGCTGTCCCGCTGGCATTAACACACATGTGTGAGGCTTCACACATCAGAGACAGGCTCAGTGAGCCAAACTTGATCCAAAAATAAACAGGTGAGGCTGCAGTAACATGGGAAAGAGCATAGTGAAGCGTAAGTTGGCCTTTAAGAACGATTTGGGGCGGAAGGGAAAGTGGCTCTTATGAATAATTTTGGACAACTCAGTTTTAAGGAGTTGAATTATCTCCAAAATGGTCTAACATGGCAAACAGCCACCCTCTAACATTTCAAACGCTTTGCTTCGGTCTGTTGATGTACTTCAAATTGAAGGAGGAAGAAAAAAAAAACCCAAACATAACAGGACATGCAACAAACAATGTTTTGGAAAACTCTGACCTACTTGTCTGAGGTTTTACTTACTTACCCCTTGCTTTCCTATCCTAAGCAGCTAAGCAGATCCCAGATAGCAGCACAAAGAGGATCAGCCAGAGGAACTGGCTTCCTCAAGTTAATGATGACCAAACCTGGCCGGACGTAATGAACAATGAGCTGTAAGGTTAAAATGTTGATATTTCATACAGCCACCAACTGGATGAAGACATAAATATATATTTCTATATGCAGGTCTCCTCCTTGACTGTGATGTGAGAGAGTTTCCCCCTGCAGAGGCTGAAACCCACATTGACATCCAGCAGTTGGTCGCCTCTCGCAATATTGATTGTCCATCTCTGGAGGAAGGGGCATCCCCACCTTTCTCAATAGAACTTACACCTGTGTGTGCAAAGCCAGGAAGCTCCTTTGCTAAAAATTGTGTATAATTACCATACCACAGGCAGGGTGAGAGATCATATCTGACGTGCTAAACCAACGTTAAACTGCTGTTTTCAAATGAGAAGGTGTCGTCTCATTAGCTCGTTGGCAGAGGTTCCTTTCACTGATTTCTGTCTCAGAGCAAGCACAGAAAGTTAACTACTGCCTGCATCTTTGCAAATGGCATTTCCAGGCTCTCAACTTCCTTCTGGTCTTCTTGTAGTGCCACAGCAGGCTTCCCCTCTGCATCCCACCTTGGTGTCTCTCTGGTCTCCATCCTGCACCAGAGCCACCCACACTGCAGTGGGTGACAACACCAGATAAAAACTCAACTTCTTGTTGCTTATCCATCCCTGGAGCTCAGGCAGTGAGCCCTCCCGCTGCTGCTGATCCCTCATACCACCTCTTCCTACGCTGAAAGCTCCCGGGGTGGCTGAGGAATCAAGAAGCATCATGGAAGAGCATTTTGCTGATTTGTCCAGAGAACATCCAAAGATCTTTGTGTGCATCTTAAAGGGTGGCCTTCCCTGGAGGCTCAGCCCATCTCTGAGCATCCTAAAGGTGATGGCAACACCGAGGCCGGCTGGCAGCGTTCCTGCCGTGGCTTCCAGGAGAAGCCCTGCAGAGGGAGCTTCAGCCCCGGAGAGGAGCTCTGAGTGGTGGGAAATCCTCTTCTGCAGCTCTCCTGCCTCCCACGCCCAGCTAGAGCCCTGGAACAGGGAGAGGCTGGCTCCAGCCCTGTGCCCACCAGGAGGGACAGCCCGGCTCAGGTGCCTCCAGGATGTAGGACACACTGTCACCCCATGCAGAGGGTCAGCCTCCAGCTCCAACCAGTGCCTCAGCTTCACCCTGGCTGGCTCATGAGAGACTACGACATCCTGTAAAATGGCCAGAGCCCAAGACACTCTTGTCCTGTCCCTCCAGGCACCTGCTGCTGTTAGACATCTACATCACAAAACCACCAGAATTGCCCATTTTTGAGCAGGGTGACAGGGCTGGCTTCAGTCTCTCATTTGCCATCAGGACACAAGCTGAAGTCACATTGGAACTCCGCCTGCAGCCAAGCCCTGTGACCCTGTCCCACCCCAGGAAGCTCTGGGGCAGCAGCACAGTAATCTGTTTCATCTGTCTGGCTTTTATCCCTTTGGGTGCCTTCCCCTAGAAAACACTGCTGAGGTGGCAGGGCTCTCCCTGCTCTAGGGGTTGAATAAGCACACACGGAATGATCCTGTGTGAGAGATAAGCCTGCTTTCTTCTGGGGCATTGCAGCAAAAGAGACAAGTGGAGAGCAGCACACGTTGCTCTGGATTACTGCAGAGCTCCTCACTGGGATAAAAAAACCCCATGAATCCTGTCCTGGTGGGAGGCCAGACAGATCAGTGACAGGATTAGGTAGGGAGGGATCAAAGCCCAGAAATGAGAGACTAGAGCCTAAATCAGGCTGAAGCACTTCAGATGGGGGTACTGGGGACACGGCAGGGCTGCTGGGGGAGCGTGGAGGGAATGAAGGGCAGCAGAAGGAGAGCAGGCGTGTCCAAGGGCTGCCTCTGGTCCCAAAGGGTGGCTGCTGCCGCTTACCCCTGGTATCCTTCTCACAGCCCTCCCTCACCAGTTTCAGAGAAGTTGAAAGAAATCCAACCTGTGCGTTATCAGGCCGCATCAGAAGGTGTCCTGCCAAACCACCCACACAAAGGCAGAAGCAGCCATGTGAGAGCAGCAAGATTGTTCCTTCCACGAACCCCCAGCACGAAGCTCAGCATTTCAAACCCCAAAACCAGTAAAACTCTGACTTCAGTGCTTGCAGCTGGGCTAAGCGGAACACCAAAGCCCAGCAAACCCCAGACAGGGGCAAAGTGGGGGGAGCAGCACATCAGCGGGATGCAGCCTTCACAGGAAAGAGCTTCTTCCTCTTATTTGGGTTTAAGTCGTGGCCAGGGAGATATTTGACTGTGCTATAGCAGCACTCAAGCAGACAAGCAGAGCCTGCTCCACACATATGTACTAAGGGAGCATATATCCTTCACACATCTATATGCAGCAGCAAAGTAACAGGTGCACATCCATGACATTCAACAAGGGCAAGGGGAGAATCCTGCACCTGGGGAGGAACAACCCCATGCACCAGGACAGGCTGGAGATTGACCTACTGGAGAGCAGCTCTGCAGAGAGAGACCTGGGAGTCCTGGTTGATAACAAACTAACCATGAGCCAGCAATGTGCCCTCATGGCCAAGAAGGCCAATGGCATCCTGGGATGCATCAAGAAGAGTGTGACCAGCAGGGAGGTTCTGCTCCCCCTCTGCCCTGCTCTGGTGAGGCCTCATCTGGAGTCCTGTGTCCAGTTCTGTGCTCCCCAGCTCAAGTGGGACAGAGAACTTCTGGAGAGAGTCCAGCACAGGGCCACCAAGATGATTGTGGGACTGGAACGCCTCTCTGAGAAGCAAAGGCTGAGAGACCTGGGGCCTTTGCTTTGTTTAGCCTGGAGAAGGCTGAGGAAGGATCTAATCAACACTTATAAATACCTAAAGGGTGTGTGTCAAGAGGAGGGGGTCAGTCTTTTTTCTGTAGCACCCAGTGACAGGACAAGGGGTAATGGGCACAAGCTGGAACACAGGAAGTTCCACTGGAACATGAGGAGAAAATTCTTTGCAGTGAACCAGGACCACAACCCAACCCCTCTTGTTACCTCCATGCTCTCACCTTGCCATCTTCATGATAGACAAAGATGTTCCTTGTGCTATTGTCCTTCAAGTAAGTGATCTGCAGTCCGTGTGGGTTCCCGATTTTTGCAGGTTGGAAAGTGGCATTTAGATGTTCGATCTTCATAATTGCTTTGGGTTCTTTTGCCTGGAAAACACAGCTGAGTGAGCAAATACCTGAGAATTGGCTTTCAAACCAGAAAGCAGTTCACTTGGACAGAAAAAATCCCTCCTGACTGAGGCCATTAGCTAAAAAAAATAAAATAAAATATCTAACTTCCAGCCCACAAAACTGCTTGGTGATGAGATTACAGAGATTTTGCTCCAGCATCAATGAGTGCTTTCTGCCAGCCTGGAAAAATGCTGTGTTTTGTAAAATTCAGATGATTTTGAGGGGAGAAAGGTTTCAGCCGAGGAACAAGATGGACAGGCCCCGCCTCATGGTAGGATGCTGTGGTATAAAAACAAGTTTCTTCACCATGCCTTCTGTCTCAGCCTCTGTTCAGCTATCTCCTGATCACTAGGCTTCCTCCAGCCTCTTTACCTAAAACGAGTGACCAGTATTTACCGTGGGATGAGCACCATCAAACAAGAAAGAAAATTATTCAGCCAGCCTGGAAAAACAACCAAGCAGACTGTTAACTAATAGGCCAGGATGTTTTCTGCATCTCAAGCACTCGCACTCAATTTACCCTTGCCCAAGACAATGAGGATTATCCCCCTTGCCAACTTCAGATCCAGGTACTAGGCTGGCATAGAGCACCATGCCCACATCCTCACCAGTCCCATCCTCTCACATGAGCTTCTGACTCTGCTTCTCCCCTTGTCCTCCAAATTGGGAAGTTTCTTTTCAGAGGGGCAAGTATGTACCTTACAGTCTGCCTCTTGGGTGAGTTAGCCCAACAGTGAGCATGGATCAGGCCCTGCCATGCACCCATTCCTCCTGCACCTTCTGTGGCAAGTCACTTGAACTTCACGGCACAGTTTGTCTTCCTACAAAACATCTCTTCATGTCTACTACCCCTCTGGATCTGCACTGAGAAGTGAACTAGCAAGCATGAATAAAACATCCTAAAAAAGAAAAGATCAGGCACTTGCTAACACCAGGTTTGGGGCCCAGCTGGGATCAGTAGCACATGGAAGTCCCTGGGCTAGCAGAGATGCTATCACTGCTTTGGGAACTTGGGGAATTGCCGTGGGCACACAGCAGATGTGAGTGCCCACAGTGGGGAAATCCCAGTAAAGAGGATGTGTCCAGATAGCCCTGTTCCCACCACAGCTGTGGCCAACAATGAAGCAAAACAGCTTTCAGCTCCTGGAAATGGCAACTGGACAGGGGCTGATGGGACTTTCACTTCTCCTTCAGTCATGACTGGCTCTCTCCTGTCCATGAGATGCAATTGCACCATAGCACACCAAGCTGAGAGAGAAGACAGCGCCATCTAAGCTGGTGGCCGGGCGTGGAGAAGTTCCCCTTCTCTGCACAGAGTGGCTCATCCTGACGCCACGATTGCATCAACTACTTGAGGAAATTGGCTGGCAGCTCAGCCTGGGCTGCTTTCGGCTGTGGTGTTCAAGGGAGGCTCAAAAGTCAGACAAAACACTTTGGCTTTCTCCAGGTGCAGAACAGGGCAGCATCTACCTGTCCATCACAAGTGCAGTTTTCATGGTAATAGAGCTTTTCCTTTGCCTTGCTTGCCATGCAGTGCAAAGGAGGTTTCAGACCCCAGTGACGACTGTGAGGGGGTGACACCTTCATCACAAGCTGGCCTTAAGCATGAAAGCCATTTCAGATGGATTATGCAGAGTCAGAGCTGAGAAAAACTCTTTCACTGGAGGTTTAACAAAAGCTTTATGAACTTTAAAGGGTAAGAGAGCAAGAATGTGTACAACAACCAGTTATGGTGTCTCATCATGGCTGTGGTGCTGGACTGAGAGCAAACCCAATGAGAATACTGCTGAGCTGTACCTGCCCTTGTCCTAGAGAGATCAGTGACTTGATACCTACCAAAACTCTGTGAAACTCTATAAATAAGATGGTGGCCTGGGAATTACTCATTCAAAGGTGTTTTTACAGTTGCAATCCCCCACACACATACAGCAATCCCCAGTACTCACGTCATTTTTGTTGAAGTACTTCAGCGCACCTTCCCTTTCCGATAACACAAATTTTCGGCTCAGGAATTGCCCATTGTCACGTCCTCTCTTCCACAGAAATCCTTCTCGGTACCCTGCAGCAGAAAGCAATTGTTCAGAACCAGGGATAAAGCACAGTGTTTAATAAAGAGGTGGTGTAAAGGAAGGAAGTGTCAGCATCAAAGCCAAGTAGCCCAAACATGTGGATGTTCAAGCCATGAACAATATGGACTTTCGTCAGATTTGCCCTCCTTGTTCCACTCTTTCTCTTTTCCAGTAAGAGCTCCTTTTCCACAGCTTGAGCTTCACAGATGTCCTGTTTCTGACACCACAGTGTGACAGTCAAAGGAAGATTTCTGCCATGTGTCCCATGCTGCAAAACAGGCAAAGACTTGAGGAGCAAGGCTGCATCCCTGCACAGGCTCCCAAAGGACAGCCCCTGCCACAGCTCCTGCTCAACTCACATTAAGTAGCATTTTTGGAGCAAGGGAAAGGCAGGTGAGATCTGCCTTCCTCTGCTGATGCTGCTAAAAGAATTAAAAACAGGGCAGGTGCACGCAGGGTGAGTGGTTCATGGAGGATGATTGTATCACAGCAAGCCACAAAAACGGTTTTCACATGGAAAAGGGGTAAATTCTCGCACTGACTTCTAGGCTGTCTAGTTCAGAAAGCCACCAAGGCAGACTCAGCATTGTCTCCCCTCGGATCAGGTCCCTGCAGCCCCCAGGCAGCCCGAGGCCAGCTCCTTCCTCTTCTCCCTCCCTGGATATCAGCCCCCTGGGTGGATTTGCTGCTTGGGAAGAACACTATTTGAAATACACACGTTTTAGTTAAAACTCAAAGGAGCCAGAAAGAAAGGAAAAAAAACTCCAACCTAAAAACCTTAACTCTTCAAGTCAGAAAAGCAATTACAGCTGATTGCTTCCAGAACCTCCTGCAGCAGCCACAGTGACCAACTTAGCCTGCAAAAAGTTTAATCAATGTCCTTATTTTAAGTGCTTCGAAACAAAGAAACCTCAAGAACTATCCAATAGAAGTTTCGTGAATATTAGCAGAGTAGTTTGATGGTGAGTGTCCATTTTTTTTCAGGATAGAATTATACAAAAGTCCCACTGAAGAAACTTTCCCTTTCTCTCAGTCTCACTCCTTTTTGGTTTTTGCTATTGGCTCTCAGGAGCTAGGATTTCAAAATTAAAAATGGTATGTTTTATAACAGCTTTCAACCACACAAACACTGTCTGGACTGGACTTAGGATATCCTACACTCTTTGTGTTCCAGCTTTTGTCCATTACCCCTAGTCCTATCACTGGACACCACAGAATAAAGCGTTGCCCCATCCTCTTGACATACATTTTTTAAATACTTGTAAGTAATAATGAGATGTCCCCTCAGTCTCCTCCAGGCTAAACAGCCCCAGGTCCTGCAGCTTTTCCTTGTCAGAGAGATGCTCCAGTCCCACAGTCATCTTGGTGGCCCTGACTGGACTCTCTCCAGAAGTTCTCTGTCCCTCTTGAGCCCAGAACTGGACACAGGACTCCAGATGAGGCATCACAAAGGCAGAGTAGAGAGGGAGCAGAACCTCCTTCGACCTGCTGGCCACACTCTTCTTGATGCATCCCAGGATGCCATTGACCATCTTGGGAGGCAGCTAAGAAAGCCACACAAACCCAGGCAAGGACAGCTGCACTGGACAGCAGGATGGGAAGGCCCAGGCTGGGGCACTTGCCCACCATGGCAGGAATTGACTGCCAGGCAGCCAAAGCTCTGACTGATTCAGAGTCAGATGCTGTGACCTGCCAGGCTCATATCAACAAAACCTCTGCATACCCTATAGTGGGCTGTACATGATGGAGCTGAAGAGAAATAATGTCTCTCTGACAGGAGACAGACAGGCAGTAGGTGATGCCTGGCCGATATGTGTATAAAATGCAGGATTTACCTAACATGAGGCAGAGATACTGCCGGGGCTCTGACAGCTGGCAATTGCTGACTGCTCTCTTGAGTGGCAAAATGTGAAGCATCTTGCTCTCAAATTGTGCTGTTTAGAAACCAGGGACAGGCAGTTACTGTTCCTGAAGGGTGCTGATTTTTAATGCCAAGCCAGTTGGAGCAACAGGAGAGTACTTCAAAAGCCATTCCTATTCACTTCACTAACAGCAGAGATGGTCTCAGAGCTTCTCCACCTCCAATACGTGCCTGACATTTGGGTAACACTAACATCTCGTAGCAGGCTGGAGAGAACTGGGTTTAGAGGCTGAGAGAGAGGAGAGATAACCAGAGTGGGACAGTGACATCTCAAACTCAAACATTGGGTGGTGCCCATCTTTTCCTTCAGAAATCCCCACGTGGGGTTTGCTTGGTTCAGCAGGGTGCTGGGCACACACAGCTCAGTCTTCCACAAGCCCTGGTTGCGGATCTCATCTCATTCATTCATCTGGAGTGTTTCATTACAAATATCTGAGTGACGACGGATGCTGTAGCCATTCCTGATTAAACTTGATCCCCTCTGCAACACCTCTTTCTGGTTTTTTTGTGGTGATTTTCCTTAACAATTAAGGGAGGAGGAATAAAATTATTCTGCATTTCACCTAAGAGGATGTCAAATAATTCCAAATCTGCAGTGTCCACCTAACACCTACCCCTGTCAGATGGGCATTGTAACAGTTATACACAAAGAGAGGAAAGCCCAGAGAGATCTGTTGAGCTGCCCAGGACAAGACTGTGAAGTCAAGGTGGACATCCAGCTTTCCCTGCCCTCTTACAAAGAGACATTTCATCAGTTTGACCTTCTTTACAATCCTCTGTGGCAAAACGTAGTACCCAAATTCCACTCCATGGAGGAATTAAAAAACCCAACACATCTTTGTTATCCTTGCTGGCTCATCCCAGACTCATCACCTCTGCAAAAGAGCTCCTGGCTGCTCTGCCCAAGTCAGCTGCTAATTTCACTGTACTACAGTACAAATTTTCATAAATCATTTCCTTGATGCTTCTCTTTTTCTTTCTTCCTTCCTTCCTCCAAGGCTGTGTCCTCAGGAGCTGTTCCTCCGCTCTGCCCAAACCTGCTGCCTGCACCCCTGTCAACACTGATCAGTGCAAAACACCATGAACTGGACTTGAACACAACATGAACCCATCCAGGTTCCTCAGGCAAACAGTATGTCAGCAAGACACGTCCCCAGTGTCCTCATCTAAAGGACAGCAAAAACAGCTAGAGAGGGTGTCGAGAAACAAAATTGCAGGAGGTCGAACAGGGAACAGATCTCATACCGGAGGGCATCAGAGTTGAAGAACTAAACTGTCTCTTCCTCATCTCTGTGGGCTGCACTAACTTAGCAACAGCTTCATATTTAGAGGTATCTGGCCAAATTCAGACCTTCCTGAGGGCTCTTCTGCTTATGTTGAAACTAAACGACCACCAGTCCTACGACAGTTGCTGATTGCTGGTGTTGGACCATGCAGCACCGTGTCACTGCCACTCTTGGTTCCTCTCCCAAGGCAGAGGACGAGGGATGCAGATGCCTGTCATCATCTCAATTGATCACCAGCACCCAACCACGACTGTAGATAGGACTACCTGATGAAGACCTGATGGAGAGCACCTATAAGCACCCATTAGAAATATCACTCATGTTGCTAACACCGCTGCAGTTTGGTTGTTCAGTTTTCTGCATCACTTCAGCCATCTCCCAAGACGAAAAACCAATCACTTGCTTTTGCAGGCAGCTCTGGCACAAACTTGTGACAGCTGCAAAAGTCCCATCAAGCAGTTGTGACAAAGTTAGCCAACCAATGGCATGTAATATAACCTGAAATCACACCACCCAAGGCGTATTTCTGACCCATTATGTAGTTTCCAAGGTAAAATGAGGAACTGTGACTTCCACACTCACTTTATTGCCACAGCTAAAACTCTGCAGGACAAATCAAACAGGGTCACCACCTTGTTTGACTGGAAAGAAGACATTGCATGGCATTGTGTTAGTTCCCTTAAGGTGGTGGCTGGAGCTCCTCTGAGCCAGGCATCTAAAACTGGCAGGGCCCATTGGATGCTCCAGTCTAGTCCAGCTCTCTCGCTGTCTGAGAGGCTACAGAGTAAGCAAGGGAGAGGGTTTTCTGTCAAGACAATCTGATGTAGACAGTGTCTTTCCATCCAACTTCCGCCAGCCATTTGTTCAAGTTCCCCATTTTTTTAACATGAGGGCTATTGCTACTTCCCCACCTCCGAAAACCATCACGGTGTTTAGTTAATGATGGGGCTTTTCGCCTCTGAGAATGTGGATTATAGGAAGTACTCAAAATTACTCTTTCAGTTTCAGCCATTGTTCTCAGAGAAGGCAAAAAAAAAAAAAAAAAAAAAAATCCCTCTTTCCTGGAGGATAATCAGATCCACTGGCCTGAAAAAAATAAACAAACCCAAAGATGCATTGCCTTTGCTTTCTGCCATCCTCAGTAAAGCATTATAAACTCAGCATTAAACCACATCTGCTTTTCGGTTTCTTTGGCGATTTAGTTCGCAATGTCACCTGGAAAGAGGCATCAGAACTGCTTGTTTCCATGACATTTCTAAGGCTGTGGTAAAAACAGGTCCAAGGCTTTTAGGAGAAACATGTTAGTGTATCCAAAATGGAGCATAGCAACAGAGCCAATACCGTACCCGAGCCCAAACGCATCATCGTGTTGTCTCTTGCCTTCTTGTCTCACTGTAAAACAAAGCATGGGAGGCTGACATTTACTTGTGTGTGTAATCCAAGAGCAATCACGTTTTCCTAGAGTTTGGGCAGGACATCACCTACAGAGGTAGCTTTTCTTTCGTCTAAGCCATTAAAGTGCTTTGACCTCAATTCAGAGCTTGGGAGAAGATTTAAATACAACTACACCACTTTGCTGCTAAAATTGCAGGGTATATATCGCCACTTCTCTGTATGTCAGAAGCTGAGTATATTAACATTAATATATTATCATTGTAAGATGTTAATTAAACCAGAATGGTAGATGGGTACTTACTGGAGCTGCTTTTTCTGAGAGGTTAAGGAATTGCATAATTACTTGGAGCAGTTGAGTGGTGAATCCCTGACCTCTCACATCCCCGCTGACATCAATGTCACAACCTCCTTTTAAAACAAAGAGTCTGAAGGATATCTCTTCTCAGATAAACCACGGTGCTCACAGTCGGAGGGCTGACTGGAGAAAGTGCCATATTCTAAGCTTTCCCTATGGGCTGGACTTTGAGTTGCAGAAAGAATTGCACATCTCTTATTTGGCTGTGTCAGTGTAAATTGTTTGGTTTGATTGCTACAAGTTGTAATATTTCTTCCTGTAGCATTTGGCCAAAGCAAGAAGCTTTAACTTGTTTTTTAAGCAGTTGCATTCCAATAAAAATTCTAAGGAATTAAGGAATACTATTTTTTTCTCATATATAGAGTAAAAACACCATTGTTTGTCCAGAGACTGACTCCTCCTATACGTGTCTCATACATACAGTATGTCCCCTGCAAGAGGGGTGTCAAGGTTGATCAAACATCTTAGAGCTTGTAGCCAAGGCTGCAACTACTACCCTGCACAGCACCAGTAGCTGGCTTTTTATTTTCTTTTTTCCCCGTCTGCAGCTGTGCTGAGGAGCTGATAACTTCCCTGAAAATAATTCTGCAGTCATCTCTAGATAAATACACTTCCTGTTGGTTACACCTTCAGCAGTGCAGACACAGGCATATTAGAACCATCAGCATTCACAGGCACAGGAGGCAGAGGGGATATTGGAGGCTTCTGATGAGATGGGCATCCTTTCCCCCGGGGTGCTGTCCTTCCCAGATCGGGTGAGGAACCATCAAGAGTTGCTACTGGCCAAGCACAATTCACTGCTTGGGAAGTGAAAGCCTCAGCAAGGCACAAATAAAGACGCATTGAGTGATCCTGCAAACGAGTCTCTTGGCCCCTAGAAGGACATCTGGGAGGTAAGCTCTTGGTGCACTGAATGGAAGGATAGGTGCCCAGCACATCTCACTCTCAAGATGCCAGAAAGGAGTGACAACTCTTATTCCCCCTCAACAACACATCTTCTCCACATCTCACCCAAGCAGGCAAAAGAGCTCAAGACCTCCCACTTGCCCTCACAGGAACACACCTTTTAAAGGGGAGAAATTCCCAGCTCAGTCCTCTCTTAATGAGCACTTAGCATTCAAATTACCTTTCCTAAAAGCTCTTTTGCTAAGAAGGGTTTCCTATTGCCATCCAGTCTGCCTCTCCTGCCTTCCAGGAGCTCATAAAACAATTATTGTCCTGCTGCATTGTAGCACCTCAGCTATAGATGCAAGCAGCTGATTAGACTGATTGCTTCCACAATACCCAATTAACCCGCTCACTCTGCAAATGATTGACTTAATCAAAGGCAATTAGCACTTGAATGGCTACATCAGACAGAAAGACAGGATTTAGTAGATGACTGAGATAACACCTTACAGACATCTCCTTGGCCTTCTAAGGGAAAGCATCATCATTAATGCTCAGCTCAGAGCTGGAAATAGCTGAAGACCTTAGGTCGGTGGTTTTTGGTGGCACAGAAAACATAAGGCAGTAGGAACACATACATTTCCCTTTACTGATAAAGGGAACAACCCAATGCCACTCCTAAGGGGAACTTGAAAAGCATCGATGTTCTCCTTTTGCCCCTCTTCCTGTTCATGCAGGACTGGGAGCACCGACCAGTTGAACAAACCTCAATACCCAGCTGTCATGAAATGGTAACTTTTGGCCCTGATAGATCTAGACAGTCAATCTCAGAACAACGGGCTTACAAGGCTATCTCCCATTACCAATTCTCCAATCACAGTCAAATGTGTTTTACAAAACCACCTTCAATACAGATGTCTTGCAAGGCATCTTCTCCCACAGCATTAAAAAGCTGCCCAAAGCCACATGCCCAAAGCAGTACCATTGCTGAGCAGAAATTCAGATGTTGGTGTTCTCAGGGACTGCTTTTCCTCTACACAAATCACCCCAAACCAACACAGCCAAGACAAATCCTCACCATGGGATGGTCAAGGGGAGAAATCCATGCCCCTTAAAACAGAAGACTGAGACCATTTTCGATCATGTGTAGGACAATTCAAGGTTGAAGCCAAACACGGAAAACAAAGTCTCCAGATCATAGCAAAAATACATTGTCATCTTGATTCATCTTGAGCAACAAAGCCTCTGAAATGGAAAAAGTCATTTGTTCAGCTACCCAGCTGCTTGGATCAATACATGAAACAGAGTCAGACACGACATCTCTATGGAAAAACCATGGAGCTGAGCTTAATGACACATCGAGATCCTGAGGGTGAAGGAAAGAAGACCAGGTCTGCTGCCATACATAGGCACATGCTATGGAAATGCAAGGTTAGTCCCTGGCTGCCAAATCCTGTTTAATGTCATCATGAATCCACTCCCATTGCTGGCTCACAGCTGAAAATCCAAATTGCTTCTAAGCAAAGCCCCAATCATAAAGCTGAAATCCATTAAGCTTGTGATGTTTGCCACTATTTTAATCTGATTAAAATCGTACATGACACCACTAAGCCTAACAGTCAGAAAACACTCCTGTCAGGCCTGATGTGTAATCCAGACCTCCCTTCTTTCACCGGGTTGTCAGCTAAAAGGAGCCATAATAAGAGATCATGTACCTAATCCAGCTTCCTAAGCTGTTTTTAAACTGGTTTCGTTAATCACATGTTATGATTCCCTACAGAGTAGCTCTCAGGTGACAAAGACATTCATACAGACATCCATATAACCATCCACACTCCCAGAAGCTATCTTGGATCACGTTGCCCCTTGCAGTGTGGAGAAGCTGTCAGGGCAGTGAAAGTTGGGGAAATTGAGTCAGAGGGAGATGACAACCTCTGGGCAAGTTACTGCAAGGTAAGGTGGTGCAAAGAACACTCGCCAGAGAAAAAACTCCTCTTACTAGAGTGATTCTTGTCTCCCAGTGAGCATTCAGCTCCCCTCAAAATGCTGCATGGGAACAAATATAAAGGGGAAAATATCAAAGCACACGATTCCCAAGCCTTCACCTGACTGCTGCAGCCAGTATCAGGCTTAGTGTCCACCACAGCGAACACAGCCACATCCTCTCTTTTATCAGTTTATCTTATAATTGGCCATTGATACAGTACAACTTCCATGGTAACTTAATTATTGAGCAAGTGTTTACATATTAAAGATAAGACAATAGTTGTCTTCTGCAGGACGATTCGATTGTATCTGCTGGGAGATGTTAAAACCCTCTGCTACAGAAAATGTCTTTACTGGAAGTCCTATGCTTGCCTTACTGAGAGTTGAATGTACAATCTAATTTTACTTGGAAATCAAATGCTTCCTCTTTGAGTGGCATCCCTACACGACCACCTGGGAGCTGCTGGCTGCTCAGAGGAAAAAAAATCCAGTTACAGGTAAATAACCTTCAGGTTTTGATCTTTTGAAGCCAGTCTTTTATTACAAAAAGGCAGATGAAAGCTGAGAGGTTCCCAGTGCGATGCTCATCCCATTTACCAGCACTGAATGCACTCAAAGCCTGATTTAGCTGGAAAATTGGGTGAGAAAATGTTCAAGGACAGGCAGGCAGTACCAAGTCATAATAATATCCAAAGCTGAAGTTTGAGCACAAAAGCACTCCCAAAACAGAAACCAGGATCCTCCTTGGGCAAAGCACAAACACCTCAAAAAGTCATTGCTGTGGGCATTGCAAGTTACATGCACTAAAGCTGCATAGGAAGATCGATTGCATCTTTCTCATTTGGCACATGGAGGAATTGCTGCCCTCATCCCCTGCCCATCACTGCCCATGCCCGGAGCTGGTCCTGTCTGGGCCTCTGCAGCACAAACAGCCTTGCACGCAACCACAACTTTTATACAGAGACCAAAGGGGTGAGACACTGGAAGACTTGAGGATAAGAAGTCTTTACACCCTCAATGTGCACTGGAGATGGGCTACAGCAAGCTATATGCTGCTGAGGCTTCAGCAGGAAGCACCTGCAAAGAGCCAGGAACCACCTGAAGGTCTAGATTTCATATAGGCAGCCTGCAAAGCTATGAGACCGGGCTAAAATATCCTCCAAGCCCTGAGCAGCTTTAGATGGGCTTCTTACCCACACCAGTAAATAAAATCTCAGACTGGGCAGCTACTCACATAGATCGATCCAGGCAAGGATGAGATTAATTTAATCCCTCACCAGAGCCTTACAGAAGTCAGCAGAGAAGTTCCCTACCGATTTCACATGGGTTTAGAACCTTTTCTCCGGGGCATCCGAGAATAAAGCATTCTCCCCACGTAGGCAGCACTGCTGTACAACCGTAAATCACAGAAAGCCTCCTCACACGCACATAACATTCCTCTTTGTTTGCTTTGAAGAGAAATCCAAACGTCTTTGAGCACATCTGCTGCGGTGCTAATGACTCCTGATCATCTATTATTGAGTGTTCGACACATTTACAGTCAAAGCTATTGCTTTATGAAGGGAATGGAGAATTTTTTAATTTAAGCCTTGTTCCTTTCCTGGCTGCTGGTTTTATAGCTGTGCCAGAAATCAGCTCGTATGAGATGCTCTGGCAGCTGCGGTATCGAGGGAGCGGCACTCAGCAGCACAGTCACAACTTCCAGGTTGCATGAGGACATTTGTACACCTTGGGTTTTCTAAAACTATCACCCTTCCATCCCCTGGAGCAGTGCAACCCCACTTTATGAACTCCTGTAATTATATAAATCAAGGCTCAATTCTAGCCTAAGTCGTTGTCCAAAAGTCCCATCAACTTTGTTGTGTGAAAACTTCTTTCAGCCTCTGCAACACATGAAAGTTTAAAGTTCCCTCCCTGTCAAGCAGCCTCCTTGTCTTTTTAGGTACTTTGGGGTTTGTTACTGACGTGCCACATAACTTCCCTCAAGGGCTGCTCTGGTTATGAAAACAGACCTGGCTCATCTAGGTAGCTGCCATGTGTGCACCTCAACTGCTGCAATGATTTTAAAACCAGCCCTATTTAGGCAGCTGAGGAGGCACCTCCAGCCAAATTTCACTTTCAAATGTCCAAAGAGTGGGATGTGGGCAACTCCACTGCTGCACACTTCTCTGCTGTGTTGGAGCCTTCAAGGTGAAAATGCAGGTGAGCTCACTATAGGGGGAATGTCGGTCAGAAAGAAGCATCAGCAAACGCTCATGCTTCTCAGCTGAGGTTAATCTAAGGCTTAACTACATCTTTGGCAAACTCTAGAAAAAGACATGACCTCACCCTGGAAAAATACTCTTTATCTGGTGAGAGACAGAATCTGCCTGGCCCTGTGCAGGTCTCCAATGTAAAATGGATCTGGTCTTTCTTTCATAGAAATTTAATTAAGCTCTGATGAGTTGCCATGAAATCAGCCTTTTACATGTACTTTGTTATCCTATTGCTTTCTAGTGTCTCCCTTCTCATTAGCAGAAGAAAGGTGCACTAGCCTCTTGATCCTATGTTACTACACAGTAATGAATGTGCACAGTATTAAAAACCTAGGAGATCCAGGCCACTGAGAGCTACCTTCATAAACCATCAGAAACAGAAAGGGATGGTTTCCCTATTCTTTCCCTAAATGTTTGTCATAAAAAACATGGACAACAAGCCTTATACTTCTCTTTAGCTGTCTCCAAATAGTATAGGTACATTTATTGACTGCAAAAAGCCAAGGTTACAGAACAGGCATCCTGAGCAATGTCAAAATATACTATTTCAAGTTGGTTGCCCTCAAATAGGGAACGCTCAAGGGCAGGACTGACTCATGCTAATTATATCTTAGGTGTTTCATACGCTTATTGATCTTGCAGCCTATACTCACCAGGGGACTGACTCTCCCAGGAGACATGACAGCTCAGGGCATCTCCAAGGAGCGTCCAGAGTGCATCCCAAAATACAGGCAGTGCATCTGGCCACCAAAGGAATCCAGGAACAGTAGGGAGTCTCAGACCATCTCACCCATGGGAAACTGTATGAGCTCAGGGAATACAAGTGACCTCAGATTGACCACAAAAGAAACATTTCTGGAGTTGAGTTGACAAATATAAGTATTTCTGTTGAGGATGATACAAAATACAACAATATTTCTCAGATGTGCTTGTTTGAGGGGACAAAAAACCCCATAACCAAACATTTTGCATCAAGTGCTTAGATGGAAGGAAAAAATACAAAAAAAGACCAAGTCCCAGCTACTTGAAATGTCCCTGGCCAGCCCTTTTCCTCCCTTAGTTGCGCTTCACTCTGCTTCCCCTGCAACCGGCATTGCCGCTTCTTTCATTTTCACACGAGAGCTGCTGCTCTTTGGCTAATTATAGAAGTTTGGATCAGAGCTACGCTGAAGGCAGCTTGACAGAACCAGCTGTTAAAATTACAGCTGGATCCTAACCTAGCTGTGCACATCCAGCTTCAGCTCGCAGTGGTGCTATCCCCTCTCTGGAGCTGGCTGCCAACGCCTTGCTTGGCCAATTGCTCCTCCTCCTCCTCCAGTGCTCCAGCTCAGGCTCACAGGTCCTCGCCTGCAATTTTTGGTGGCCTAAATGCTTTTCTGCTGTAGGGGAGCTGAAGACATCAGTGTATTTCTCTTTGCTAGATGCTTTTCTTCCTCCAGCAGCTATCTGTAAGATCCATCATCACCCCATCACTTTGTTTGTGAATTTCCTGGAGAGTGTAACAGCAGTCTCTGGCCTCTTGCCATGGCCCAGAGAGGGAGAGAAATACAAAAAAACACACCAAAGTTATCTCTAAAATAAAATCTTTTCCATTTGGAGCCTTTTCCTTTGCCTTCTGGTAGTGATTTTGGGCAGTGTTTCTTTAACGAGGCTGGGAAACAGTGCAGCATCTTCCTTTGATTTTAAGGGAGCCTCAGGAGGCTGCATTGAGGCTGAATCAGCACTTCCAATTGCTACTAGAAGGCACTGAAAGGCTGCTCTGGATCCTGGTCATATGACGCCTGTCCTGCTGAAACTTCAACATATCCCAGCATGGGAACTTTGCCACGTGTGGGTCCCTGTCACAGGCCTTCTCTGCTTGCAGGAGAAATAAATAATGCTAAAACACATTGTGATCTCCCTTTGCATCCTTCCCCTTAGTTTAGTTTGTCAAACATCTCTTTGATGCACCTTTACAGCAGTAATTTTTGTGTTTGATGTTTCAGTCATTTGTGTTGCAAAGTTGCAACACGAGGAGGGCTGAGCAGGACCCACCACAGGCAGCTCTCCAGGAGCTCCACTGACTCACCTGCACCCATGGCTGATGCTGCAGTGGATGGCGTTAGCCTGGCTGGGGATTACAGCTGCTGCTTGTTTCTTGAGTGGATGTTGTTTTTCAAATGGATCCCTTTCCTTCCAAGGCAATTTGGCTCAATATTTATTCACCCTGGATACAGGCTGTTGTGTGAGTTTTTATTCTGCTCCGGTCGAGGCAGCTGAGAGCAGGAGAGGTGACCTGCACAGCATCACTCCCCCATCTGCTTCCCACAGGAGCAGGGTCAGGGCATGCCAAGGAAGAAGCACTCATTTGTTTTACAGCAATGACTACATTTCCCTCAAACGTCCAAGGAATGGATGGGGAAAGGTTTCTTGGAGCAAGTCCTGAGAGGGAGCTGTGTAACGTTAAATGCAGAATCATACTGGTAGGACATGAAAAGGAGACTGAGCATCAGCAAACAGTGTGCTGTCGGCTTCATCTGAACATCATTTAATCTGGGGTTTCCTCCTTCATCCATTACAATTTTTTTTCCAGCCTTTCAACTATTCCTCCTCATTAGCCAAAAACTAGGTGGGGGGGAAAGGCCTTTAGTTTCCCCATTTCTGCACTTAAAATCCACAGCAGAAGCACAGGCACGTGGGTGCAGACACCAGCCCTTGCACCCACTCTGGTCCCTCACACCCTGCCCTGTGGCCGGAGCTGCCAGCACTGCACCCGGTGAGGACCCAGCCATGGGGGCTCGGACCCACCACCCAGCAGCACACGTACTCTGAAGAAGCCTCATCCCCACAGTGAGCTGTGTCTCTGGCTGCAGGAGAGCAGGGAGCAGTGCCTGCCGAGCCTGGCTCCCAGCGTGACTCATGTCCCAGCCAGAGGCTGATGTCAGTGCCCAGAGAACAGAAGCCCTCTCTGTGGTTCCAGCAGCATGAGAAAGAAGATTCTGTGCCAGGCAAGGTTGCTCACTGAAAGGTTGCTTGTGCTTTAACCCCCTCCTGACAAGAACACATCAGCCTCCAGTAACCTTATAGAATTATAGAAGGTTAGAAAAGACCTTTAAGATCATCAGGTCCAAGCACTCACCTCACACTGCCAAGTCATCACTAAACCACGTCTCTCAGCACCTCAGCTACACATCTACCTTGATACTGGGTTGAGAGAACTACAGGGTTTCCAGTTTCCAACCAGACACTCACATCCAGCCCTCTGCTAAATGCTCTTTGATTATAACCTCTCTGACCAGGGCTGTTCTTTCCACACATTTGTACAGCACTCAGAGCAGTGGATGCAATCTGTGCATAATGCTTGTAGGCACCTTTGAAATGCAAAAATGCTCTCATGCTCTCTTGAAATGCAAACAGCAATGAGATGTGCATCCTTTTTGGAGGGCTAGAGGCCCACTGACAACCTGCCCTCTCACATTTCTCTGACATGCTCCCCACTGTTCCAGTGACCACGAGAGATACATCAGCAAAGCTTGCACAGCACCAAGCTCACAGCAGGCTGCAACACTCAGCCAAGAACCCAAATTTCCCAATATGGTCCCTTTGTGCCAAATAATTTTACACTTTGAGATGCTGAGATGGGGCAGAGATGTGCCAGAGAGGTGCAGCATCCCTGAGCCCTGGGCGCCTTGTTCAGACATAAATCCTGCTGCCTTCTGAGGTCATTCCTCATCTCCACTACCCTCAGGTGCAAATACCAACTGCCAGAGGGAAACAGTGCCAAGCAGAGGAGTTGCTCCTGGTTTCATCTGGAGAGAGTGAAAATGCAGTCAGACTTTGGGACCAAACAACCAAGACCTTACAGACAAGATCAAGTGTGGAGATTTGTAACACAATTTTGCTGAAATCCAGGAAGAAAGCACTGAACATGATGCTTTGGTTCAGCCAAATACTGGAACGGGCTGCTGGGAACTGATTGGAAATGGTGAGTTAACAGAAGGCACCAGTGATGCAATCCCAGCGTGCACACCAAGCACCAGCAAGCACTGCAGGGAACTGTGGCCACAACTTCCTACCACAAAACATCTCCTCTTTCATGTCCAAATCTCTCCTTCACAAAAGTTTACAGGAATTTTCAACAAAATACCAGGCTACCCTGATATTTGTCGCTTTATACTATTTTTCTACTTCCTTTCCTAGGTTTATGAGGCAAGTGCTTACAGTGGTAGGAGAGAGGAACTAAGATGGCAGTACCAAAAAGCACCTCCCAGCAAGGGATGCTCTGCAGATCTCACCAGCTGCATCTTCCCAATGCACTCTGCAGCCCTGCATCACAAAAAACAAGCAGCACTTCCCAAAGAGGGACAGCAGCAGAAAATGCCAGAGCTTCTCTCAAAGCCCAGCTCTAATGCTCAAGTTTTTCAAGCATCAGAAGAGGATTTAATCCATTTTACAACTAGCATCAGATAACAGTGAGAGTAAAAAGCAGCTGAAGCAAAGCAGCAACTCCCTTTTGAGGCTAATAAAGTAGAAATAAATTAACTGATTTCTTTATATTGAAAATTCCTCTCTATGGACTAAGATCAAGGCTCACTAAAGCTTTTGACAGCTGTTTTCCCATCAGACACGTGTTCACTGAGGTTAAATAGAGAGTTCCACTCACAAAAACTCCTGAAAAAGTCAGGCCTTTGGATTGAGATTACAGATGCAGCCAGCATTTTCAGAAGTTCAACCCAAAAAAAAGTCAGAAGAGCCAGTTATAATTAGGCTTTTAAGAAATTTCTATATATGGTGTAAATCAAAAGGCAAGTCCCTGGCAATGTGGAAAACGTGCCAGAGAAAAAAGACAGAATGAGAGGAAAAGAAACTCTCTATTTGTGTGGCACTACTCACTTTACAGACACATAATGCAGGCTGGGCTTTAAAGGTGACTCGTAATTTTGCAGCATTATGTGGCTCTCAAACTTTTATTCTGGTACTCAGAGTCTAATGTAACTTAATGTTTATAGAGTGACATTTCAAAGCTCACTGCTGTCACCAGAAACACATTCACGGCCATCACTAGGTTTGGAGGAAAGCTTTAAGTACATTAATACAAACCACTGCAAGGATTTTGTTGACAACAAAAGCTATCACAAGATGCTGTAAGCACACAGGGGATTGGGGGAAGGAGAAGAAAAAAAAAGCAGAAGTATTTCTATATCTCTTCAGGTCAGATACACTGCACCATGGCCATGTCCTTGCACCACCAGCCACACAGTGTCCAGGCTCAGCATGGAAATTACAGATACACACCAAATCAGCCAAGTGTTCTCCATCCGCCAAAAAACATCAGGCTGCTCCCACACACACTGATATACCTTGTGCCTTGCAAGGCCCTGCTGCCAAGGGGTGCACCAGGCAGGTGAGCTTGTTCTGCACCTCCACACTCTCCTGCAGCACACACTCCTGTGGTCTTGTCAGAACCTGGTGAATTGATGCTGATCAGCTCAGAAATAGTTGCTTTTATCACACAGTTTCTCTTACTGCTGTCATGAGATAAGTTTCCTAAGGAATCAAAGCTTCAATGAGCATTGTCTGTCCACCTCCTACTCTGGCTTTTCAGCATCTTGGACAATTTCAGACAGATTTTGATCCCTGTATCATAGAATCTTAGAATAATTATGGTTGGAAAAGATCCTTAAGATCATAGAGTCAAACTACTCACCTCATACTGCCAAGCCCATCGCTAAACTAAATCACATCCCTCAGCACCTCATCTATCATATAGAATGGTAGGGGTTGGAAGGGACCTTTAGAGGTCATCTAGTCCAACCTCCCTGCAGAAGCAGGTCCACCTAGATCAGGTCTATGTGTCTTTTGAATATCTCCAGGGATGGGGACTCCACCACCTCCCTGGGCAGCCTGTTCCAATGCTTAACAACTCTCTCAGTTTCTTCCTAATGTCCTATCTAAAGCTCTCCTGGTGCAACTTGAGCCCATTTCCTCTTGTCCTATCCACAGCTGGAGAGAAGGGATAGACCCTCTGCTCACTACAACTCCCTTTCAGGTAGTGATCATATCTCCTCTCAGCCTTCTGTTCTCTAGGCTAAACATCCCCAGCTCCCTCAGCCGCTCATCATCAGACCTGCTCTCTAGACCCTTCACCAGCTTTGTTACTTGTCTCTGGACACACTACAGCACCTCAATGTCCTTCCTGAGTAGTGCTGAATGCTTCACTCTTTCTCACTTATAAAGCAGCAGGATAATTTATGCTATTAAAAGTCAGCCTCATCCTGCTTTTTGCAAACCTCCCCTGTACTGAGGTGCTGCCTCTTTTTTCTCCAAGTGTCCAGCATCTGCCTGCTCTTACCTCTACACTCAAACGTACTCTGTGTGTACAGTACCTAGCACAGCACCACCTTGACCACCTGCAGATCTTCCGTGGAGCCAGTGGAAATCTAAACAGGAACATAAGCCAAGGATGTGGGCTGCGTTTGGGGAAAAAAAAAGGAAGATGAAATGGTCTTCACACTAGTCTACATGAGAGAAGCTGAGACGGCAGCTGGCTCCCGTCCTGACCACACACATTAGCTGGCTCAAGTCTTCCCCAGTGCTAAAAGCAGCTCCTGATTTAGCTGATAACAGCTTTGCAAGAAGAGAGTTTTGATTCCACTATTGTACTTAACGTGCTTGTCTTGTCAGCAGGTAAAGGACACTACAGGAAGCACCTCTGGCACTTCTCCCCAAAGGAGAGAAGTCATCTGCAAGGAGATGGCTTCACACAACAGCTTTGTCAAGTTGCTCCCACAGTACCATTTCATCAGATGTTTACAGAGCTTGCATGAGGAAGGGCATCTCACTGCCCATGGAGAGACACTCTGACCACAGAGCGGATCCAATGAGACAGTGTCCCTCATCGAGACTTTCAGATAGCATAAACAAGCACTGATGGAGAAATGCAGATTCACAGCAGCCAAGGCAGAAATCAGGCAAGAAAAGAAACATGCCAAACCCATCCTTGCTTCTCTTGCACCTCTCTTGGAAATCTGAATCTGGGAACAACCTGCTGCCACAGCCTTGATACCACTAGCATGCCCAGAACTGGGACTTTGCAGATAGCTCTTTCTTCAAATGTCAGTTCCTCTTTTATTTCAACGATCTTTCCCCAGAGAGAGCTGCCACCAAGTCTATGAAGGCTGCATTGAAAAGGTAGTGATTTCTTGGCACAGGCTGGTGTGTATATATTAAAGGATGCTGGAGAAAACACCTCTCCTTTGAGCAGCAAGCTCATTTCACTGTTTTATCCTTAGCAGTTTGCAGCATAAAAATCTTGCTGACTTCACAGAAGATGCCTGCGTGCTCAGCAAGGACCCCTTCCCTCTTGCAGGGTCAGGGGATGTGTTCCCACACCAGCCACACAGCAGGCTCTGCTAGCCCCAAAGCACAGCACTTAACTGGCAATCAGTCCATGGACTCTTTAAGAGCTATAATGCCAAATACATCACGTGAAAGTCATACTCTGCCTTAGGCAGAGAGCCATCATTCCCAAGGACTGTGGTAGGAGATGTGGCTCCAATCTTTCCAAAGACTGATCCTCCCAGCATCACAGTACCACCACATCCTTGTAGGGCAGGACTGGGCTTTCACCTCCTCTGCTCCTGGCTGATGAGCATCATAATCCATCAGAGCAGGCTGCAAATGAACTGAACCATGTCTGTGCCCATCTCTCCCGGACACAGCCTTTATCCTTTGCAAAGTGCTCTCCTCTCCCCTTCCCAGACCTCCAGGCTGTGCTCTGACAACAACTGGGAGTAAGGAGTGCTACTGACTGGAGAAGAGGGGGTGTTTTTCTGAGAGATTAAAGAATGCAACAGAAATAAGTCAACCTCTCAGAAACTCTCAACAGGTCATGATTCAAAGATAAAATCATGCAACTGAACTTCTCATGTCAGCAATTTGAGGGAACTTCCCAATCACCTTTCCTCTGCTGCAGTTCTGAGTAGATTCAACCCTGCAGTCTCTTAGCTCTTCCCTTCCCTTCCCTCTGTGCTCTCACCCTCTCCTTTTGCAAACCATCACAGTGCAGAAGATGCTACCTGCTCCCAGGCACCCATCAACTCACCGACACCAGGCAACCACACCTCCTCTCCCCCATGCCACCCCCAACACTGGGGTTTTATGCCTGTGTTTGCAAAGCAAAGGGGTCAATTAACGTATGGCTTCACACTCCCTTTTGCATGAGCATCTCCTCAAAGGCCTTAACGCATATATGGTCTTGGCAAATGTCACCCAGAGCCCTCAAACCGATGCTGCATTTCTTTGTTGTAGTTGCCTGGCAGACTCCCCTCAGTGCTACAAGGCTGATGGCAAATAAAACCTGTATCCTTTTAGCTTGCCATTAGCACTGGTTTATTCTCCACGTGCTGCTCAGTCCTGTAATTCAGCAGCATGTGTGACGGGAGAGAGGAATTTTGCTTCCAAGGCTGTGAAAAACACACACAGCAGAGCCAGTGTCACTCTGATACTCGTAGCTCCCTGCTAGCTGGCTGAAATGGAGCAAGAGACAGCAGAGCATGAGGTCTGCCAGTTAAAGTAATTGGGTTTTAACTGCAACGCTGCTCACCACTTTGTCTGAACAGGCCCAAAATAAACTGCATTACATCATCTGCAGGTCAGACTGAACTAATAAGGGTATCTTTCTCACACTGAGAAGGAACATAGTTATGTCCCATGCGTTTTCTCTGGTGTTCTGCAGTCAGAGCTCCTTCCAACTATGCAAGTGCAGGGGAAAATTAATTCACGCTGCTGCCTAAATTATGCAAGAGCCACATGGAATGGAAAGTGCACATTAACTGATCTAACTGTTTTAGGGTGTTCTTTCATGTCTCATAACTTATTTTGCCATCATATTTGCAGACAAAGACAAAATAACATATAAGCCAAGTAATCTTTAAGAGTGTTGACAGAAGACAATACAAACAAATAGACACCTTCAGATAAATGCCACCCTTTGGACTACCTGGAGCTCACCTGAATAATGACAGTAAGATCTAGTCCATAGTGCTATAAATACAGGAATACAAGCCAACAGAGGCTACAGCCCTGATTATCTTTGACTTTGCTAATACACCCTAAAATCTTGCCTGTATCTTCTAGCCTTCTCAGTTGCTCCAATGGAGGCTAGCTAAGGTTGCAGTACACCATATTGCCTTACTCTGAGCCCAACAGGCCATCCCACCCAGCTTATATAACTACCAACCAAATAATCAGAGTCCTTCATCTTCTACCACAAAGGACAGAGTTTAAATCTCCCACTGGTGTAAATCTGAGCTTCCGGCCTCCTATGACTAAAGAATGAAAGCAGTGATGCTTATTGGCATTTATTATCCTTCTCCCTTGCAAATGATGCATTCCCACCCTGAATGCCTTTGGGAACCAAACGTCTCAACATGAAAGATATGCAACAGTATCTGCCATGAATGAGGGAAAATTGCTGTTGCCCAGTTCTACTGCCAGGGAGTTGTACCAGCATGCAAAGCTAGGGGCAGCACTTACCATCAGCTGAACCCTACTGCAAATCTCCTCTTCCTGACTGCTTTTTCCACCATCTGATAAATCAGCAGCATAGGATTTACTGGCCTACTTATAGGAAACACAAGAAGGCACTATTCACAGCAAAGCTGTGAAAAGATGGCCTTGATGCTGCCAGTGCATGTGCCCCATTCACCCTGTGCCTCACTGGAGAGCACATTGCACTGGAAAGCACCTACAGCCTGATCTAGGAGCATAAAAATTAGTTCTGAACTGTCTCAGGTAGTGCTTTCAACTGCTTTTGCACAGCCCAGCATCTCTTGCTGGAGATGCCCATCAGCCCTCTCCATGTGCACCAGCCATGTCCATCCCATCGTTAGGTGCTTTCACAGTCCTAACAGTGAAGTTAAGCCATTTTTCCTGACAAGCATCAAGAGATCAAGCACCTAGTGTTAAGGGTTCTCCCATTTTATTTGCTAATGTTAAAGCAAAGACCCAAAGATGTGTTATCGCTGTCCACAACTCCTCCCAGGCTGGGTTTCAGCTCATCACAGGGCAGATTACTCCTGGCAGCTCAGCTGCAACAAGATGGTTCTGTTCAGAGTCAAATTCAAGTTCACAGGAACAAACAACTCCCTTTTGCTCTCTGGGGGCCACATGCATGTCACATTCTCTCCTCTGTGCCCCGAGATGCATTAGAGGAGCTGCATCTTCACCAGTTTATAATATTAGAGTGCTCCATTTGATTAAGAGGAATCAAAAGCACCCAAATGAATTGTCAACAAGACTTTTAGGAAGCATTGCCTATCAACAGTAAGAGGAAATGCTCAAGCTTTTAAAAATTTATCAGTCTTTTGTTTTTATCAAGTCTTCCAATCACCACAAGACCCAGATCCAGGCTTCGACAGCAATTACCACCTTCCTTCATTTCTAGGAGAACTCAGCACCTCTGCCCCATTAAACTCCTTTAAAAGGGATAATTATCTGAAGACTGACAGTAATCTAGCCAGTTCACTTACCAGGAGGGATAAAGCCAACCTTAAACACGCTAATGTGAGAGTCTGAAAACTGGTATTATTCTGTTATCGCCAGCAGAGTGCAACAAATGTTATCACTAGCGGAAGGGACCACGGTGTTAATACTGATTGCTGGGGTGTAAATCATGTTTTGCTTCATAAAGTGTGGCCAGGGTGAACAAATTATTTAGCTCTTGTACTACAGCTGAATTAAGAGCTCAAATGTATAAAAGGGTGTATTTAAGAATCAATAGTGGATCACCGAAACGTTTAATCACTGTTTCACTAATCTCCCTGCACTATCCGAGCTCAGACTGACTCCCCACACTGAAATCGATGCACTAATATACTCATTAACAATGGCTCCTTCAGAGGAATGAAACCATCAGAGTTTGAAAAACTGTGGGCAGAGGAGCTGAAAGCTGTGAATAGCACACAGGCTTGTGCTCCAAGGCTTCCTCGGGGAGAAACAAGCTCTCTAAAAATTCCCTTACAGATGATTTCACTGCAATTTTCTACAGAGGATAAGTGGCTGTGACTACATGTATAACAGCACATCCCTAGGAGGAGACATCTGATGCAGGGACTGAACCAAGCCTCATGGATCTACAGTCACAGCTCCTCTCTGGTGTGAGGCTCTAGAGCTGGCTTCGACGCTCAGCACTGCCCACACCGGGAATTTCTGCACCTGCAAAGTGTCTTTGTTTTGCAGTTCTGGTTCTGCAACTTCTCAGTGGTCTGTGTCTCACAAGGCAAATATTTCCCATCCATGTGGGGGCTATGCAGGACCTTTTGGGGCAGCTGTTGCCTTTGCATCCCACACTACTTCTTATTTATACTCTTCACCAGCAGCTGAAGAGTTTGCTGCATCCTCCTGCCAGGCTTCCCTGCATGACTATCTCAGCTCTGACCTGCACATCTGACACTCCTGTCCCAAGACTCGTTTCTCCTAAGTCTGTCAGTTCAGCTGTGATAGCTTCTGCTTGGCATCTACAGGCTCCAGACAGCCTCTCCCCAAAGAATTTTCTGAAAGACATTGAATTTCTGATGAGGGTTTTGTCAGCCTGCCTGGAAAAGGTTGTTGCTCAAAACTATTCAAAGATAGCATTTTCTTATTTTTAATGCAATTATTGAACAAATATCAGAATGCAAAGTTGCCCCTGGGATTGGAAAATGGAATTAAATCTTCCAACAAACATGAGAAAATGGATACCCACGTCTCTATTAGCAACAAAATGTTTCATGCTTAGAAACTGGTAATCTAACACTCCTCCAGGGAATTCAGAACAGTGAGAAAAAACGGTCTACGACAGTATCAGAAAGAGAAATATACACATGTTCAAGTGAGACACAAACTGGATGTGAGGTGAGCAGGAGGGTGTCCTTGTGCATTCACAGGATTCTGTGTTCACAGGCATTTCAGGAGTGCATTAATGGAAAGCAACGTCCCAGATCCTCTGCAGTTCGCAGCCACATTGGCCTGGTATAACCAGGCACAAGAGGTCCACTCCAGGCAGGGTGCATTCTCCAAGGCACTAGTGTGACCACGAAACTGTATCAACCCCTGAAAGCAGTCAGAAGGGAAAAGCTGGGATGTGTGGTGTTGCCAGCTTCTTCTGCAAGCACCAAACTCCAGTCTGTCTTAGAGAGCTCATGGATGACACAGCTTTGACAGCACTGGTTTATAGTGGTTGAGCAAACTGGTGGTCCAGGACTGCTTACAACACAATGACAAAACACCCCCACTTCACTCAAGTGATACAGGAACTGTTCCAACAGTGGCGGGCTTGGTAATGTTAGGTTAATGGTTGGACATGATGATTTAAAGGGTCTTTTCCAACCTAAATGATTCTGTGATCTTTGGCATGCTGCTTTCTTACAAAAGATGGGATTTTCCATGGGCTCCCTTCTCAAACTGAAACCTGGGAAACAACTGATTCCTGGCATAACAGCCCAAGAGCCACAAACAGCCTCATCAACCAAGTTACATTGTGCAGTCCAGAAGAAGGAACATTGTTTGGCACAGGATAAAGTACGAGTGTTCAACCACATCTGGGGGATTGTTATGGTTGAGCAGAGAGGAAAAGTTTGCCCTGGAAGTTTGATATGTGTCCATAGCTTTGTTTTGCCGTAACATCAACCCGGTCATCCTAAGGAGGAACCACCTGGCAAAGTCTCCCCCTTGAATTTATGGCCCAGAAGAATCAACAAATGACATCCCAGTTGAACAAGTCATTTGCACAGCTCCTATGCTGGACTTCAACAGTTCTCTAAGACAGTATACAACCGAAAAGCACTCATACACAACCTACAAGAAGACTCCCACCAGCCTGCCTTCCGTCCCCCTTCTCCTCCCAAGACCACTGTTCATTTAAAATAACTTACCTCACTCTCTTCTACATTTAACAGCTTTTGAACTTCAAAGAGAGGGGAGAAAACCCTATCACTCCACCACACAGCTAAATATTATGCAAGCATATTACTGAAGAACACCTACAAAATACACTGCTAAACTCCCATTGGAACTCTTCCTGTAATATTTTTTGGATTGCTCAGAACACTCTGCCCTTCATCCCACATGGCACTGAAACACCTACTTCACTTTAACCAGGTACACACTCTTCTTGGAGTGGAAAGGACTAATCATGTGCTTAAATTTATGCATTTACCTCAAGTACCTTGTTCCATCCGAGCTTTTCTCTCTAAAAGTTGCACTATATAAACTGGAAACATTATTTCTGAGTGAATGTAATACACATGTTGGTAGATTCATCCCAAAATTATCTTAGAAATCACACTATTTATTGATAATAGAACAGGCCCAACTCCATCAGACCACTTTGAAACTCCAAAATAAGATGTGCACAATGTACTATGTATGAATACAGATATCCCCCACACACTCTGTGCATGGCTCATATACAAAATAGCGGAGCAGAAATGCTCTCAACATAAACTGAGACTATACGAGATGAGATTTTAATTGTGGTTTTAATAACAGCAAACTGCTGGAGCTACCTGCTTATTATTAGTCTTGAAAAGCAGCATGAAAATAATATTTAACCTTTCATCTGTAACATGGTCTTTGCTAATAAAATTATCCCAGAGTCAACCAAGCACGTAGCTGATGTCAGCTACTTAATATGCAGAATAACTTAAATGCCACTTACTTATAGCAAAGAAATACCCAGCTAATTTCATGCTGGTCCTTATGCTAGTGCAGCCACACAATGAATACAGACAAACCCTGAGTCTCCTCATCAAATCCTGCCAAGAAAATCATCTGATTCACTGCTCTACTAAACCACCCCTTTGCAAGGCCACCATCTCTCTACCGTTGTGCTGGGAGTTCTGAAACGAGCTGCCACACATGCAGAGTCTTTGCAATTGCAAAACACAGTGCATTTATTATATTACAAGGAGATCAGGTCCCACTGACAACACTTGAAGCATTGTGGAAAGACAGCCACAGTGATTTGGGAAGCGCGGAGCACCTAGCATGTTATCTACCATTAACCAAACCATGCTACTAATCCTACTTCATCTTGCCAAAGGAAACACTACCTTCATAAGACAAACACCTTTATCTCCATTTCAATTCAGCTTCATGTCTCCTGTTACTACAAATGAACTCATTGATACTTTATCTGACTTGCTGTTGCTGAACAGCCCACGGAAGTCAAAAGAAAGACTTTTGGAACCAAGTTTGTTTTCCGATTGGACATTAAAATTCACAATATTCCCCATCAGATACAGATAATGCCAGCAGGGATCTTTCCCAAAAGACCACAGCTTCTCCTCCTAATTAGTGATACATGAGCATATAAAGAACAAATAACGGAGAGGGAAAAATATGGAAGGTGCTGGATATTAAAAAAAAAAAGCTTATTTGCCAAAAGTATCCTTCACTACCTGCAGAGTAAGGCTCCTGCTTCTCGCTGTGAATGAACTCTTTTCGTTCATATTTGGCTCTGATCCACTGTTCCCGCAGCAGCCTGGAAAAAAAAAAATACAGAGAAAAAGAAACATGGTTCAAGATACACTAAGGAAGAATCTAGAATCATTAATTCTACAATCAAAGGACAAGTGAGCTTTAAAAGTCTTCCAAAAATTGTATTGTATAGTCTGGAGTCAAAAGTTTTCTTCTTTCCCTGTGGGACAGCAATAAATTGTTTCCTTGTACTTCCAATTTTATTGGAAACTCATTTAATACATTTTACAGATTTAGAATAGCCTGTTCCCACACACACAACCATTCTCTCTACAAAATTCTTTCTATACGCAAATGATTTTAGACCTAATTTCCTCAGACTACACTCTTCAGAATAAGCCCCGAACAAACTGCATGCAAAAGAAGTCTTTGCCCTGAAGTGATCCATATGGAAGCAGAAACTGGGTATGCCCCGTATAATGCATGTCCACGATGGCCTTTGGGCAGTCAAAGCTGCAGAGATATTGTCTTTGTGTCACGCACTGACAGCTATTCAAAACAAATGTGATGTGTCAGGTTAAAATTATACTTGTATAACGAATAAAAGGGGAGGCTCAGCCCAGTGATGGCTGACATTTGTGACCCGGTGAACATGGAGCTTGCTGCACGATGTCGTGCACGTCTCAAACTAGGAACAATGGGAATTTAAGTGAGAGGTGACCTCTTCAAAAGGAAAGGGACATAGGACAGTCATATGCCAGGTTACAGTCAACCTCTTGGAAGGAACTGGAGTGTGAAAAGTGAAAAAGCCTTAAAAAGACCAGGGGAACACGGCTGGGGAAGGATGCAGGGGCTAAGCTCTGTGGAACACAGGACTCAGACACTGGAGAGTAGCAAGAACACATCTGGCAGAGCTCTTCCAAACTCACAGCCTATACTGATAAACCTAAGAAAGAAATCCACAATGTTTGGCAGGAAATATGCCTATTACTAAGTCCTTTACTTTTCATGTTTAAAATGCTAGTAATGATTGGCGCACCAAGACCTTAACTTCCAAAAAGGAAAAAATACCCCAAAGATTATATATAGGTTTTGATACTTTATTTTAGGCATGAGTGCTGGAACTAATCAAGTAGTTTAGATGAAGAACGTGCTAGAAATTGCTACAAACCATTCTTAACTGTGCTTAGTTCTTAATTGCCCTTGAACCTGAAATAGCTCAAGCAGGGAGAAATCAGATGTAGAGATAAAGGCATGTGTCATCCCAGCAACACAGCAGACATTTCCAAGTGGCCTGCACTCGTGACAGTAAAAGAGCCCCCAGAAACGAGCGTGCTCAGTAAAACCATCACACTTCAACACATCAGCTTATCTGCCAATTAAAGCTGTTGAGATGCTTAATTACCTTTTGCTATGTAAATTTAACTCTGTCTTTTCAGCAAACACATTCCAGAAATGCTCAAAGTGTACTAACATTGCTAGTTAGTTACTAACTAGCTATGAAAATTCATCTGCAGGTACAACAAACACATTCATCAAATCTGTGAAGACACTATCCAGTGGGAACTGGGAACCGGTTTCCTAGTAGTAGGGGAGGAAATAATTACATACATTTCATCACACCCATTGTTTCATGTCCTTGGTTGGGGCACTGGCCTTCTCCCACAGGCTCAGGGAGCACCACAGCTTCCCTGCACCCAAAACTCAACTGTGAGCTTCTGCTGTAACAGAAATAATGCACCAACTCTGCCTTTCCCCCTTCTGTTCTTGTTTTCATGACTAATCTTCAGTTGTTACAGACACATCTGCAGCTTGACTATGAACTCTGAAGATGAATATCCATCTCCCTTCTGCTGTCACTCTGTGCTAAACTCTGCTTTGGGTACAACCCATCAGCAGCTCATCTCAGAAGGTTCAGATGAGTTTTGTAGAAGAGTGTAAGGGGACTCTTCTGGGTTGAGCAGGATGCCCTTTCTGGATCTGACATCCACAATACAAAAGCCTGCAACCACACAAGACTGATAACCCAAAAGGTACCACTTCATTCCCTGTTTCTAGACCTCTGATGCTCATCAACAAAGCTACAAATTTTAATTATAAAATCAACACAAATGCTTAAATTTGTTACTTTTCTTGCATTTTTCCCAGCTGGGCTGCTGCAGACAGCTTGTTATTGCCATAGCCAAACTTGGACCTTTTTAACAAGACGATCGGGGATTTAACTAGAAGGAAGAAAATTCACACCACCTTCAGCTCCAGCTGACTTCAGTGGATTCTGCAGGAGCTGCAGCTGTTCTGAGTCTCTAAAAGTCAGCCTTCCAGTATGAATGTTTAAATACAGTATGAAATAAGGTTCATGTGCAGCAGGGGGAAAACAGTCGTGCTGTATAATGCAGGCAGTACAACAGGTACACTCTGCTGAACTCACGCCTGAGGAACACTGCTCCACAGTGACTTATTTCCCATGATGCTGTCAACAGTGCTGGTTCACAATCTCCACAGCTTTTGTGTAAGAGAGGGCAAATAGGGCAGCTATGAGACACCTCTCCCAAAGAAGTATCCCGAGAAGCTGCAAAATGCTCTCAGTAACCTCTCCCAGCATTTGGGCCAGACCCAAAGTGACTCCAGGGGCAATTCCCATGGCAGACAGGACTCCAGTCACATTGGTTTCCCAGCTCACAACAAGCACTTTCTGACAGCTCACACGTTCTTCCCCTTTCCTCATCACAAATCCAGGCTCTTTCAGCAATAACTTCTAAAATAAAAATAATTTAAAAAATCAAGCTACACCAAGAGCAAGCCATGGTTAGGACAACTCAGTGCAAGGCCAGTAGCTGCAGGTTCTGCTGCAATGGTTATTTATAGAAAGTAGAAACTGCAGCAAAAGAAACTGAAACAAAAACTCAACGAGGATAGCAAGGAGTCCAGCATTTCCTTTTAATGCTACAGAGAAGCTGAGCAGAGCCTTGTCCACCCTCACTCTCACAAGCTGAAGGCAATCCTGCTATTATAATCTGCTTTTGAGTCCTGTGCTAGTTTCACTGGCATAGTTTATATGAATTTAAAGAGAAGTAGGAATTTGTCCTGGGATCTCTGGGAGCCGAGAGCAAGCAGAGGGCTCATTCAAGGGTCCCTCAAGCCATACAGTCTCTCCACTATTTTAAGTGGACTTCAGGCTTGATCTCCACTTCATTTTAAGTGTGCCTTCAGAGGCTTTTTAAACATGGGTTGCTGTGTTTTAACTGAGGTGCAGTTTTTCCTGAGGTGATACATTTATGTAAGTAACTCAGGGTGGACATGACATGCCATAGAGTCTCCATCTAAATCCCCCTTAGATTTCAACAGGAGTTCTGTTCACAAAAAGGACTGTGGCAATTGCATTATGGTATTTTACTGCATTTCTGATGAAGGGATAATGTAGCAAATATGCTGTTGGTGTTTGTTAGAGAAAGAGAATTGCATCATTCTTAAACTGCAGAGATGCACAGCTTTTGGGAACAACTCCAAAAGCTTTAACAGCCCACCTAAAGTCTGGCAGGCTGCTGCTAACAGTGACTATGTCATTTTTTTGGCAATTAGAACAGAAAGGTCATTGTAATTATCAAGATAAAAACTCAGGAGCAAACTAAACGAAAAAAAAAAAAAAAACACAACAAACCCCAACCCCAAATCCCTAAGGAAAAAAGCACATTTCCAACAGAATAAGGAAAAGCTTGACCCCTGGACAGAAAAGGACTGGGCTGCACTAGGAAGGCAGCAGCTTCAGAGGCTGACAAAGCACTGCCAACACTACAAGCTCCAAATCTCCTTTTAGGTAATTGTTTGCTTGCCTGGCCACCCACATGAAAACAAGTGCTCCCTGTCCAAGGGCCAGCAAGGAAGGCTTCAGAAGAAACCAGCAGAGCCGTTTTATCTTGGTCCCACATACTCACAGTCCTTCAATCATAGCAAAAAACCACCACGGGAAAAGTTGTTCAAGCAGTTCAATGTCAAAGTGTGGCTACATGGTTTCAGTGTGCTTGATAGAGGGGTGCTGGGCAGCCAAATTTATAGTGTCCAATTTGTTACCTGAGACTTCCTGGCTTTCCTAGAAGGCACTTCAATGCAGACACCACAGACGCTTTATGCCTGCTATGGCTTTTTGGAGGGGTATGACAGACAAGGAGCCTCAGCCAGAGGTGAAATTGGCCCAAAAGGCATCAAACACCACTCGATACCACCTTGATTACATCTTTGTGAACCACCATCAAGCCCAAGAAAGAGAAAAGAATGTCATGCAGGAATACCATTTCCAAAACACAAATGTATAGCTTCTGGAATTTGTCAGAGGTTTTTCCAGAAAAAAAAAAAATCACCCAAACCCAAACCAATCTGTTTTCCACAGGCAGCTCTGTGGACACAGCTATGCCAAGTTTCTGTCAAACAACTGTTTTAATGAAATGTAAAGCCCATGTCCAAGTTTTTGCTCAGACTGCAAGGAGAGCCACTGCAGCATAGACTAAAAGCCTGTCTACCTTCACAGTCACAGACTAAAAGCCTGTCTGGCTTCACATTCTGCCTCTTTTCCTATCCAGTACATCCTCACTGTGAGGACTTGCTTTTAAATGGCTTTATGGAGGCATGAGATAGCTGTGGGGCTTCTTCCATACATCCTGCAGCAAGACCAGTAACTGCCAGCGAGTTTCTGGAGGAAAGCAAAAAGGCAGAGGTTTTGGCTATCAAGGCATAAAAATCTTGCATTATGGATTTGAAGAAGTTAAAGCTGGATTTGAATATGCAAAATCATAACACGCTCAATTAAAATGCTAATGGGTTCCTTTTTTTGTTTGCTTGTTTTACATGCACAGTCCAGTTCACCTCAACGCTATTTTTCAGGATGCTTAAACACAGATTAAAAACATGTAGCAAACAGCCTGTGTCAGTACAATCTTAACCTTGTAGCAATATCCTTTGGAAATTACAGGAATCAATATGAATTAGCAGACTTCTGAGCTAACAACAAAGAGAAAACAAGCAACAAGAGGAGAAGACCACGCAGTTGGTTTGGACTGAAGAAGTAGGCAGATGTCAGGCACTGACAGCAGAGTGATGCTCAGGCAGAGACTTCCCAAGGCTGAGTGGTCAGTTGGAGCCACCACAAGAGACTCCACCTTTGGGAACTGATGGGCAGTTACTCTGCAACACCTCAAGATTGACACCTAAAGACGTCAGGCACTTCTGAAAGCCATGGATGTAAAATCTGAAAACTGTTATTAGTAACAGAAGCCTGAGCAAAACACACAAAGTTTACCCCTTGGAGCATTAAGCATTAAATGAGTTCTTCTATAAAGTATCAGCAAAAGGAGGTAACAGAGGAAGAGAAGACCTAGTGAGAAGTTTGCATCTTTGACTATCATCATGGCCCCACGCATGGGAGGGGAGAGGGCCAGACTGAAGACCTTCAGACAGCAGATTGAGCTGATGGGCTTGGTAGCTCCTCTACCAAAATGAGCCAAACTTCAAACAATAAAGTAAGGAAAAAAATAATCCAGGCACTTACTAGGCAACTTTCTCTCTGCACATTTTAATCACACTGTAATGCAATGAGCCAGTTCTGCTAATAACTGTTCTTCAGATGACTATATAAATGATGCTTCAAGATGTGAGCCTTACTGGGTAGGATACATACTCTCTCTGACTGATGTCTCATCTTGTTCCAGCTAAGACAGCCACCCAGTACAACTCATGCCATTTTGTTCTGCCTCATTTTTCCCACCAAGGTACTCAGACATCCTGGCAGTTGGTGTATTTAAGTGTTCTGCATAAGGAGCAGATGTAGCTCCCACTTATCCAAGCACAGAGAGAGGAGGGGAGCAATGCACTCTAGCTTGTTCGCAGTGCCACAGAATGAGGCTCCATGTTCCCAAATCAAGCAAAAAGGCAACAGAAGATGACAAGTATTGAGAAGGGACATGGATGTACTTTGAGTATTGCAAAAGCCCAGTAAGAGCTTGTCTCTGTCTTCCTCTACCAGTTTTGAGCTAAGCATATGGCTGAACCAAGTCTTTTTTCTGTTGCTTTTAGTCAAAAGTTATGCTACCCCTGTTGCTCACTGGTGACTCAAATCTTAACCATGTGCTTGCAGCATATCTGCCCCAGAAAAGGCTGTTTTACAGCTCTCAGGCTGTTTCTGTGGTGTACAAACTGGGCTGTGACCACTCGTGACCATCCAAAGAGGGTTTTTTGTGGCTTAAGTTCCTCACCCAAGGCTCTTTGTGCCAATGCTGTGATGGTGTAGGAACATCCCAGAGTCTGGGATCCATTTCAGCCTCAGGGATTCCCCAGTGGTACAGAACTTGGCTCCTCTGCTCACTGCTCCTGACACATAGGCCAAATTGCTGGCAGACAGGAGATGAAAGGGCAGAAGGGATTTTTTTTTCTTTGTTGGATGTGGTTTTTTTTGCCTACATGCAGCTGGTAAAATTTTCCCTGGGCAATTCCAGAACACCCTTCCAACTTCTCTAACCTTTGCCAAGCCTCTGACAGAATCACGAAGCCACAATGAGGTTTCTGGAGGATGAAGAAGCCAGATGCTGTAGGCAAACACCACATATTTCCCAAAGAGTCAAACACAACATTGTAGGCAGGAAGGAAAAAAAGGACAAGTTGGTACTGCAGCACTTCTTCCCTCTTGAAGAATTTTGCAAGTCTTCAAGAAACCAAAGTAGAGAGATTGCAGAAGAAGCATTATAAATTAAGAAGCTCCAACTGAGCAAAGAGTCTGTCTTTATCACAGTTCATATGTCAGCATCCTGCCAGGCCAAGTCTGAGGGCAGCTCCCACAAAGCCTACCCTGCCACTGCAGCCAGTCAGCACAGAGTCTCCCCATTAGAAGCATCAAAACCTCTTGATGGTGCAGAATGTGGGTCAGAACACAAGGGCATGGTGCCAGTGCTGGATAGAGGCATCATCCATCGCAATGCTACCCACGGCTGCAAGCTGGCAACAACTCATGCTATTGCAGTGACTGGACTGCAGCAAGGCAGGGAGAAAGCTAAATATATACCCCTTTAAAAAGCAGCACTCCCCTGCTCTTGTTTAGCATGTATCTGTTGAAAGAGAACATCTAACTAGAGAAAGAAAAATACATCCTGGCACACCATCCTCAAAACATACCCAACATGCACCATACCCGCAGTTGCTTACACTGCAGTAGGATCAGAAGGAGATCTGTTACTGCAAAAGGTTGCATCTACCCCAATGCACCCTGCTGCTGTTGAAGAGACCCAGCAGTGTCGGTCTGGTGAACACCTATATAAGCAGACCTCCAGGCTTAGTACAGAAATCAGGGCACCCAGGCTGAAAATTGTCAGAGTGCAAAACAGGCACAAATTGGGAGCACAAGAGGGTCAGAAATTGGTCTTCTTGCAGAAAGATGAATGTTGCTTCATTCTCCCAATCAATAAAAAAATCACCAACAAGAAACAGCAACCAAAAACCTCTTAACCCTCTTGCTCCTGTTTCTCATGGGTTATAAGCCCAGCAACACAGCTTGCCCTCAGGCATCAGGCAGAGCTGTGGATTAAGTCTCCGTGTGCTTGTGGGTGGCTTTGACAGGGCTGCGGCTGGAGCTCGGCCACTGCTCAGTGAAGCTCCCTGGAGTGTAACTGCACCACAGGACAGAGGCAGAAAAATACTGTAGCTGCATTCTTAAAGGAAGCCAAACCAACCAAGCACAGAACAAGCCACAGACTTCCCTGCCAACCCAAGAGCAGAAGAGATGAAAATGCTTGTGGTCTGTAAGCTGCCTGAGGGGCAGGGTGAGCTTTCTCTGAGCCATCTCTCAGCCTGACCTGTACACGAAGAGTGGGGTGCAATTTGCACTCAGATCTCAGGACACTCTGAGCTGCAGAGGGTCCTGCCCCACTATCCCAGCAAAAGCTCTGCACCCCCTCAGCAGGGATGGACATTGAGGAGAACCAGGACTCTGGTCCTGAACAACTTGAATATCCAATAGGCTCCTACCCTGTTAAGGCCAAAACAGCAGCTAAGACTGGTGTGCGATTTCTAATTGAATTTAGCTGAGTAAATAAAATTAAAATCCCCTGGAATTGTGTCTTTCTCCTGCCAGTGACAAATAGATGAAAAATCTTGCTTCTGCATCCCTAACATCAGAAGTACATTAAAGTCTGAAAATGGCACAGCTAACTGCTGGGATTTTGGAGCTCAGTGATACAAACATGGTACTCTCAGGACTGCAACAGTTCACAAGTGTTGCCTATTCACCAAGGATGGCATCCACCTCCCAAGAGCTGGCAAAGCCAGAAACTTCTCCTGCTGTCTGGGTAGCACAGAGAGGTTGGGACACACTTCTCACTTATATCAAAGAGAAGCTAAGGAGAAGGCAAAGGGAATAACGCTCTGCCAAAAGACTTTTTGTTTCAACCCAACTCTGTGGAGAAGCAACAGAGAAATTACCAGTGATCATCATCTAGTAGGTGTATGACTTGAGGAAGCATAATTTATTTACACAGCAAGGTGCAACAAGCAGTTGATGCACAGGGATGAGAAGGATACTAGAGTCACCTACAACGGCCCCCTGACTCCATTGAGATGTTGAGATATGTATCATAAAACTATGGCCACCAAGTCCTGCAGTAACAGGATGCACTAGTCCTTGGGCTGCCAGCTCTGCTGGTCAAGGGAGAGAGAAGCAAGACTTTGTGCATGGAGATGGATGGGTCAACATCACACCCAGAGTGTGGAGAAAAGTACGAAGCCTGTCTTAGGAGAAGGAACAGCAATCGTGTTGTCTAAGTGTGGACAGCCAGGAGCAAGTAGACTATCACAAGGCAGGTCTTCTACATCTCCTCCAGTCACCAGGTTTGAGACATTATTTTTCCATGAGTCCTTACTAAAACACAGCCCTGACCTTTCAGATCCTCACCCACACAAGCACTTCTGAGTCTCCCAAAAACCCCACATGAAGCATCTACCCCATCTTCCCTAACCCAAGACCCAAGGGTGATAATTAAAGATAATTAAAGTTCAAGGCGGGAAGAGAACATTCCTTCCTTTCCGGCGTGAAAGTTCCTAAACTCCTGACATGGTCAAACACATGTAGCCCCTTCCCTCTCTCTGCCTTGGGACAGACAGGGTTAAAACCAAGGAAAAGTCGCTTTGCTGAAGCTGGTTTTCTGAAATAAAGGAAAAATCCAACAGCACTGCCATGTTCAGGTGCATTTGCATCGTCTCCTCCCCTGGACCTGCAGGATTGCTCTGGTTTGGAGCACCTTCCCTGTGGCTTCCCCTTGGGCTCCCTCCCACAACAGCAGAAGTATTCCATCAACAGGAAGGGTAAGAGGCTGAGGCTTTATTTCCTGGAGAAAAATAACTCTATCAAGATAATCACAACACACTCAGAGCGTGCCCCTCCACAACACAAAGCAGCTTTGCCAATCCTCAAATCATTTCTGTGCTTGTAGGAACCATAAAAGCTGATGCCAGAAACCTTTTTAGATCAAAACCAAGATCTGGGAACACTGAGTAAATAGATGTTTTTTTTATTGTCAGGCTAGGCAGCTCCACTCACACCTGTGCATTTGAGCATCATCAAATAGGAGGCAACAGATGCATCACCATGATACTTCACAGACACAACAGGTGCCTTCTTTTGTCTTTACTATAAAAGGCTTTTTATGTGACGGGGAAGACAACAATTCTTCCTAATAGCTATTACAAGATAAAAAAGAAATTCACTCTGAGGATGAGCACAGGTACTCATGAACACTTTGGCCCACCTTTAGTGTGGATCTGAGTTTGAGGAACACAGCAGAGCCTTCCTACGCAAAGGATAACACCTCACTCAGAGAGCCCTATGAACCCTTCCAGTACCTCTGCTTTGGGCATCTCTTACAATCCTTTAATACATCATCTGGCTGCTCAGTCTCTCACATACTGTTTTCACACCGCTGCCACACCACACTGCCCTCTTCAATGAGCGACACCCAGTTAAAGCAGCAGCAATATTGGGAGGGATCTCAAGACCAGTCAGTACTCACCCATTTGTATTACTAAAGTACTAGCTCTGGAAATTATGTGCTCTACACTCTCTGTAAAGACTAGTTTCACAAAGAATCATAGAATTTTTTCAGTTGAAAAATACATTTAGCATCACTGAGTCCAACCCCTCACCTAACACTGCCAAGTCCACCACTAATCCATTTCCCTCGTGACCTCAGCTATACGGCTTTGCAACAGCTCCAGGGATGGGACTCCACCACCTCCTGGGGCAGCCTGTGCCAGTGTCTAACAACCCTCTCTGTGAAAAAGCTCTTCCTAATCTCCAGTCTAAACCTCTTTCGGTGCAACTTGAGCCCATTTCCTCTCGTCCCATCACTCATTATTTGGAAAAAGAGACTGAACCACATCTCACCAAAACCTCTTTTCAGTAGCTTTAGAGAGTCATTGTGTCTCCCCCTCAGTTTCCTCTTAACCAGACTAATCACTCTCAGTTTCCTCAGCCTCTCCTCATCAGACTTGTGCTCCAGACCCTTCATCAGCTTTGTTGTCCATCTCTGGACATGCTCCAGAACCTAAACGTGTAGGCATAGATGAGGTGCTGAGGGATATGGTTTAGATGGGCTTGGCAGTGTGAGGTAAGTGGTTGGGCTCCCTGATCTTAAAATTTCTTTTCCAACAGTCATGATTCTATGATTCAATGTATATCCCATTAGTACTTTGATTTTTAGGATCCAATCCAACAATATCAGTCCATCTTCTTGCTCCCTGAATGGTACAGCAAGTCTGGACCCTCAGCCCTCTTGGTCTACAAAATCTATTCCAGTTTACCAGGGAGGTGTACTCTACTCTGTATGGGAGATAGTACCTTTTCACTCACCTTCACAGAAGAGATTGCTTGTCATTTAGGAAAAAAATACCATAAAATCCACCACCTTGGCACTAAAATCCAGCATTTTTGCATTACAAGTAACATAGCGCCTTGTATAGCAGATCAGCAAGACTCATTTTGATGCAGAAAGGCTATTTGAAAAGGTAGAGGAAATCAATGGGTAGAAATCGGCATTTTTGTAGCCTTAGAAACTTGGAATTCTGAGTCTGAGGAACAGACAAACTATTGACTTCGCTGCATCATCTCAACCATACTTGTTTCAAAAGATCTCACTCACAGTATAAACTCTACCATATGCATGCAGAAGAAACAGAAGAGATTTTCAGAGGCTTTTATAAATGAAACCTCTTTTGTGGCTAAAAGAAAGGAAAAGTATCATGTTAAAACTAAAATATTAGAGAGGCTGCAGCTGCACAAACAAATAAATGCTGTTTACCAGCAGAGGTATTTACTTACTGACAGTCAAGAAAGGTTGGCTTGTAATAAAACGGTGGCATTTTAGATTCATATTTTGCTTTTGCTACATTGTTTCCATTCGAAGCCATAAACTGTATAAAAACAGAAGGAAAAAAAAACAGAAATAAATACAAAATGTTAATAATGTTTTCCTTTGTCCTCTTTTGCTTCTACAGAGTAATAAAGTTATTGGGATGTGGCTTCTGTTCATTTACTGAAAGGCTTCCCCGGGACTGTGCACAGAAAGCATGCTGTAAGGACTGTGCCCGCAAACCAGGGCTCAGGAATTAATATTGATGATCATTGCCAGGGCTTCCTCAGATTAACATGATGCTGGGGACAAGTTTCTGCCCCCGTCACACATGCACAATTCCCCCTGGTCCCCATGGGAGCAGAAGACCGTACACAGTGGCACTGCACACCCAGAGGCATGGGAATAAAGGTCACAGGGAACTCAGTACAGAAATCAGGCAACTAAAGACACCTGACACTATAAGTCTCCGTATGTTACAACACCAGCAAGGCAGTAGTCTCTGACAATACATCCTTTGCTTTGGATCACATCACTTGTTTCAGTAGGATAATTTAATTTTTATAAAGCCATGCCAGAAACCTTAGAAAGGAGCTGGAAGTATTAAATAAATACATAAATACTTCTCTGCCCTGACAGCCCTCCTGTCCTCCTGAAAGCATATATGAATGGCTAGTTGAGAACTCTGGATTCCCTATTCATACATTTTATTTCATGAAAGTCACTTTATAAGTGTTAAACACCCCATTCTTTCCCAGGCAGCCATGCCAAATATATTTCATCTTGTATCAAATGCCAAGCACACAAGCAGAACAAGAGCTAAGCTTTTTCTTCTTTTCACTAAGCATTTTTATTTTATTGTTTTCATGTTTTTGAACTTCTCAGGTTTACATATCCAATCTGTTGTCAAAAAACCAAACAGGGGAAACCCATGCAACACAAAGGCCTGTTTTGTCTCATTAAAACACATGACTTTGTGAGCTGTGGCTTTCAGAAAAAAAACTCAAATCTACAACACACAAGATAAAGATCAATGACTAGGAGCATTCTTCATGCCTTTAAAGACATAAGTAGTCCAAGCAGACAGGTTTCCTGGGTAGGCATGCCTTTAGCAACACCACCCAAACCTAGGCATATGTGTAGCACATATAGAGAGAATTTTACTGTAAGGGTTCAGTTCTTCAAGATGTGAGTTTAAGAGTCTTCAGCGCTAAGTGGAACAAAGCCCGAAGTAGCTGAGCAGAGGTGGGAGGCTAGAGGTCCAGTCTACCATCTAGCCTAGGCCAGAGGTAATGTAAGAAACAGGAGAGACAATTCATCCAAATTTCATTGACATTTTTATGGGAGTAGGGAGAAACTCTCACAATTTCTTCATGAAACAGCTATTCCATTTATCACTCAGCATGACAGACCTCATTCCTTTGGAAATACCTAGATATGTTTACTGAAGTCACATTTGCTAGGACACCTTTAGAAAGGCCTCTGCTTTACAGCTTTGCTGGGAAAAAACATAGCAACCCAAACCCACAGGCACTTCACACATACCTCCACTTGAGCATCATCCCAGTCATCCAGACGCACTGACTTCACTTTGCTGACTTGGGGAATATTGCGATGGATTCCTGAACAATTCAAGCAGATGAAGATACCTAGGCTGTGGGATGCCCAGTCTGGGTCTGAAAGCAAGAAGGAAAGAGAGAATTGACTAGTCTATTGGATTCAGCACAAGAGGAAAGAGAGACTAGGCAGGACAGGTCATAGCAGGGGAGTTCATGAGTCACCAGGTCTGAGTTTCATGATTTTCAAGGCACCCAAAAAAACCCCAAACAAGTGAAATCGAGATACGCACTAACTTATTTAGATAGTAATACAAGTTAAATGAACAGGGTATAGATTTCCATTCTCTAAAGCTGTTGTCACTCCCAAAAATGAACTGCACATGGCCAAGATATCCCAAACTCACTCCAAGCTCGGAGGAAGAGAAGGGGTCAATGTCCATCTTTCAGCAGCAAGTCCCACACAAGCATTGCACAGAACAGAAATTGCACAGTTAATTAAAACAAACAGCTCAGAGAAGCTGCTATTCTGCTCCCTTGCCTTGCTATTCGTTATTTTATTTATTTAATTTTTTTACAGTGGAAGTGCTCCACAGAGAGACTTCTCTCCCTCAGCTGCAGTCGCCCAGAAGCACAGCCCTCCATGCCAGGAGGTTTCCAGCCCTTGCCTTCATGCAAAACTGCTGCCAGTAGCAGCTCTGTACTTTCTCAGAGCAAAACCACGTGCTGTTTACAGCCCCGAGCTGCCTTCTCACACAAAGCACTTTAAACACAAGTTGCTGGCCTCTAAATTCCTCCTTGGGAGAGATGTTGCCTGAAGCACAGGGAAGCTGGAGAGGAACTGGAGGAGGGCAGAGGCCGTGGGCAGGACACATCCACCAATGTCCCTGGTGCTGCCTGGCTCATAAAACCAATACAGGGATCTTTGTTTGAACTCCGACTAGCAAATGTCAGCGCCTGCTATTCCAGCTATGCCTGCGCAGAAAGAGCCTCCTTTTGCAAGTCACCGAGTCAGCTCCTAAACCCTCTACCTCTCCCCAAGGGAGGTCCCCTCATTCCATCTTCTCCCAAACCCTCACATCCCGGCCGCCTCATCACATCGGGCCATCAAGGGGTGAGGGTAGGTCTTCCCTTTTCACAAACTGTCTAGCAACAGGACAAGGGGTAATGGGATGAAGCTGGAAAACAAAAAGTTCCATTTAAATGTAAGAAAAAACCATTTTACTGTTCAGGTGAGGGAGCCCTGGCACAGGCTGCCCAGGGAGGGTGTGGATTCTCCTTCCTCAGAGGTCTTCAAGACCCGCCTGGACATGTTCCTGTGTGACCTGATCTAGGCGGACCTGCTTCTGCAGAGGCGTCGGAGTAGATGATCTCTAAAGGTCCCTTCCAACCCCTACCATTCTATGATCTGTTTATTCCCCCGCAGTAATTACACTAAACATTGTCTCCTTGCAGCCCAGCAATTATTTATAAAAAGCAAGGAAACATGCTTTCTCCTTTATACATATTTAATGGTCTGGCTGTGTCAGTGCAGCAGGAGTAGGCTGGAACGGGGCAATGCACAGGTATCGAGGTCTGCTACCAGCCACTGCCTGGAAGGACAGCCACCAGTCTCCCCCAGCAAACCTAGGGAAGACAAATTTGGTTCCCCAGAGGTGGCTGTGCTCAGCTATAAACCCAAGAGCTACATGAACAGCCTCAGTTGACACTTCTGGTTGACCACCCCAGACAAGGGAACAAATTCCTAAGCTGTTACAAGATCCCTCAGCTCCCTTGGCATGGAGCTGGGACCAGCAGCCACACATAAATGTGAACCCAGATCCCCACACCTCCTAAGAGGACCTGGGTGACAGCTTCACATCACACCGAGGTCAAGCATCCCCACTTTATTCCCATCACAAAGATTGCTGCCAGTTATTGGGTTATTGGTTGGCAACAAGAATCAAGAGCTTTACACACTCATGTACATCTTTGTGCTTTAACTCCTCTCCCATCTCTAAACACACAGCTGAAATCCAAGTCTGGGACCTGCCAAACTTCCTAACACATACATAGTCTAAGGTGGTGAAAGCACCATGGTGTCTTGTCAAGTAACCTGTCTCTGACTTCCACACAGATGATCAGGCATGAAGAGCAAGAGGATCGAGAGGAAAGGGCATGCATGAAGCAACATCAGCAGTGATGAAGAGGAAGCTGTGGCAGCAAAGTTTGGAGCCAGGGGCTAATATAGGCCACTGGTTCCCTGTGCCCAGCATAGCTGCTGCATGATAACCTTGCCTTTCTGGAGTAATGATATCTGATGAAAGCCACGCCTGGCTCAGGAAGGTGTGTATCCAAGTATGCATCGGACTCCACAGGTTTTATTTGGAGCCCCAATGCTTGTTAACAAATTTCTCTTAGGCAGGCACATAGGTTTCTTCATATTGACTGCAACTTCTTCCCTTCACGTTACCAAATCCTTTGAAGAAACAACTCCTCTGCTACCTGAACTGCTGTGTGCAACGGGACCACATGTCACACCCTCCTCCAGCCAGGGATGAGGACACATTTGGGTGGAGGAATATCATTCCAGAGGATCCTTGGGCTCAGATAGAGGAGGCTCCAGCTTCAGTGAACACTGAGACAAGTCATACTTGAGCTGCCTCTTCTCAACATGGATAAACTGCACCTCAAGCAATGAGTTTCCATCACAACTTGGGCTTTAAAGCATTCTCCTGACACCAGCAGTATTTTCCTTAAATCCCTTTTGCTCCACACAGTGTCAAAAGTGAGGCTACATGCAGAAGCACATGTACATGGTTTTCAGATAACAATAGCACTTCAGAGGAGCAGACACAGGGTCAGGGGTCAGTGGGGACCCAACCCTTGGAAAGGATGACTTCAGCTTGGCCAGTAAAACCCATCTGCTAGATGTCTTCTCCCAGTCACCTTCCTTTCAGTGTTACCTCTCTTGCCTAGACCCAAGGTCCATGTCCATCCAACACCAAGAGCATCCCCCACACAACAAACCTTGAGGAGCACCGTGACAGGGCCACACACTTTGCTCCACTCTCCAGACCCCTTACTAGCAGTTTGCATTGGTGCTGTATGTTAATAACAATTTCCTCTTCATTGTTCTTCTGGTTATCTCCCAAATCCAAAGGCACGTGGCAAGGGGGAATGTGAGAGCTGTACATGCTCAGCTGTTTGCATGCTGTTCTCCTGAGGTAGCCACAGCCCATAACTACACAAATTTGGCAATTGTTTTTTGTGCCAAAGGGAATATCAGGCAGGAGGGAAGTTCAAAGGCTGCAGATGCTGCGTTAGTAGCTCCATCCAAAAAATTGCTTAGTGAAACCCCCTAGAACTAACTGATCTACCAGAGGAAGCCTCTCTGAATGTCACCATTGCAACAATTTGTTAGAAATTTCTCATGGCTCTTGCTCTCCTGTCTGAAAATATCTGCCTGACAAAGCAAGCCAGCCCAGACCTTTCCAGGACTTTCATTGAAAGCCAAAAGCAATTTCTACACATCATCTGAACAAGCTGGAGAGTTACAGACACATGTAAGCTCACAAGTTGGTGCCTCCCTATGACCCTCCACATGTCACTGCTCTGACCGTGGACAGAAAGGAGAAGGGGAGAAGATTCCCTGACTTAATCTTCTGGAGGCCTCTGCCAATGCTGCTTCCCCTTCTCACTGGCTTCCTGCACTTGTGACACCGTTTTTGAAGAAACCTAGCTATGAGACCTCTATGCCCACACACCTTCTGCAGGAACTGGTGACAGATCCCCAGGCAGATGGCTGCAGCGAGCACCCACTTCTGCAGGGATGCTTTTCCAAAGCCCGTTGTAAGGTTTGGGGCCATCTGTGGCTATGGCACTCCTCAGGCACATCACAGTCCCCTTCTCCATTTCTGCCCTCCAGCATGAACGATGTGAAAGATTCTCAGTGCATAAGCACCGTAGGTAACACCAGGGATCCCTGACTCTAGCATAATCACAGACTCCAACCCTTCAAATGATGGTGTCAATGCAGGCTTCAAGACATCTCAGCAAGCACAGAAATAAGTTCATGTAAGCATGTTCATAAGAGACAAATGAGTTTTTGGGCAGCAGCATTTCTTCCGTGAGCCAGTGTCCCCAGGCTGTCTGCCCAGTAGCGTGAAAGCCTCCCAGCAGCGAGCTAAGGGCTCCATACTCTGCTGAAGTCCACTTTATTGCCAGACACTTCAGCTGCTGGACCATGTTCTCCATGCTGGATATTAGTGGTGAGTTAGGAAATGTTATTTAAGCCATTTTACCTAGCCGGGGTCCCAAAAAAGTGAACCAAAATGTCAACATATCATAACCTGGGCCTTTTTTGGGCATTGCACAAAAAAAGAGAGATGATCTTTTTCTAAACCTCCAGAGTTTCAAGCAAACAGCAGTGAAGCCTAATGAAAACTCTCTGGCATGACTAAGTTCCATATAAATGGCTTTATTCCATTATATCAAGCCAAAAGGAATAAAGACTAACAAGGAGCAAGGGGAATATTAAACCAAATACACTGCTGTAAGTGCAGAAAGCCTCTTATCCGTCTACATCATTGCTCCAGAACAACCAATGCCAGCTCTAGAAAGCTTTCACTGACCAGTGTGGTAGAGATTTCTGGTCATGTACAAACAGATTTTAATGACTTTCAAAAGAAAATCTTGATGCAACTTCATTTTAAATGATTAAATAAACAAATCTGAACTAAACACAAGAGAAGAGTATTGGGGTGGTTTTTTTCCCATCCCATTCTTCTGAAAGCAAAGGCACAGACAGAGATCAAGGAAGCACAACCAAAGTCAGAAATCAGCTTTCCCACCCAGTCCCTTTTGCCACCACAAGCCCCAGGAAAACCCAGCACAGAGAAGAATCAGCTCTGCAGCTTGAACCCCACTTTACTGAGCATGGAAATGGAGCATGGGGGAAAAATAAAGGTTGGACCCAGAAAAATAATAAACAAGAAGAACCAACGTAAGACATAGGACAACTTATAGAAATCAAAAGGAGAGTAGAGAAGATTGGAAGCGGGATGGCTGTGGAATTTGATTTTTTAAAGAAATAATCAATATTTCCTGTATCTGGAATCCTATGCTTATATTCCAATCTGAAAATCTCTAGATGCCATCAACTCAAGTAAAATCATATGAAGTAGAGTGGTAGGAGGCTCAAAGCAGCCATGAGACAAGAGCAAGAACAAGAGTCACAACATTTCCTCAGATCTTCCTGCTCCAACTTTTGCCTTAAATCCCAGTTTTCACTATATATAGCACAGTATGTTGCTGACAAAGACAAGTATCTGTGAGAATGTGCCCAATGCACAGCAGTACCCCACTAATACACCCTCCAGCACACAAACCAGGACTTTAATTAGCTGCCTGGCTGCATCCCTGCTACACCAGCTGGGTGAGAGCCAGGAGTTTGTTGGGATGGAGATTCAACAGATTTTTCTGATCTCTCTCCCCTGTTTGAGATGATAAAGACTAATTAAAGGGGAGAGGAGGTCCTCTCAAGTTAGGCAAAGTCCTTTTCACTCTGTGCTAGAAGGGTAACTCATGGCCTGTGATCCAGGGTATAAACACAGGGATTTTAGTGAAACCAACTCAAGCAAAAAGCCTTTTCTGCTCAGCTTTCAGAGCCTTCTGATCTCCTAAATGCCCAGTCAGGAGAACCTCGTGTTCAGCACTCAAGTTCTGTTGCTATTTACTTTGCTATTTACCCTGGTCATGCATGTTTAAAAATAACAATAAAAGACATTAAAACTGAAGCTAAACAGCCTCCCACCAACACTCCTCTCTAAGGAGGAGTGTTTCTAAGTAGGAAATTTTTTCAGTGAAGGGATTAAACTTTCCAAGGTCTTTTGATTCTGCTGGCAGGTCTCAGCAGCTCCCCCTGCTTGCTACCTGCAGCCCACAGCCCTGCTGCAACTCAGGCAGCGTGGCTGGAGAGAACACACCATCACATTAAACTGCCTTTGTTTCAAAAAGTCCCTTTTCCCTGCAGAAAGTGGCAGAAAGCACAACTGCTGTGGGATTTATTTTTCTTTCCTTCTTACTCCTCTAATCTGCTTATGTCCAGGAAGAAGAGCTGGCAAATTCCCGAGGGGAAAAAAACCAAGTAAAAATCACTATTTAAATGAGAGGACAATGGAGGTGTGGGAACAAATTTCCACTTTTAGCTTGAAAATGAAGAGCCTGTTTCATGCCATTAGAGTGGTAAATCTCTGGAACAGCTTTCTAGTAGGAGGTAGTGGGGGCAAGAGAGAGAAGTAGTTGTGAGGCAGAGCCTCAGTCACTCCAGGGAGGGGATAGGGAGATGTTGCTGTGGATGACAGCATGAAGCAGGACCCAATGATTCACTCAGTTATGCCCCCTGATCTGTGTTTTTAGGACCAGTGGCTGGACAGAGGAAGGAGAGGATTGAAGTGTCCTCCTTAATCCTGAGAAAATCAAGCATCACCAGCACTACTGTGTTTCTTTCTGATCACCACCCTCACTTCACAACGTGGAGGGAAAGGAAAAGCTTCACCTGCTTTAGAAATGAGAAGATGCTGGGCCTGCAGGAAAGGCGTTTACAACCACCTCAGCCACACACCACCCACCCTCAGGCTTTTTTATATAGTTACACCAAAATACCAGATCTGCTCAGCTTTACAGCACAAAGCTCTGACATCAGATTCCCCTCCGTCACGTGCCTTCTCTTCCTCATGCCCTCTGAGCCCTAGCCACTGATGTTACCCAGGGTCTCTGTCCCAGCAATCCATCTCAAACAAGAAAGATGAAAATGATAAAAACAAGCCATGTAAACTGCTGCCAGAGGGTTTAAAACTGCGGGATCGCTTTGATGGGATTTCCATTTCTGTCTTCAGAGCTTTGCTGTCCTCCTACAATGTAAATGCTACTTGCTCCATGGAAACAGAAGCCTAAGTCACAGGAAAATGGAGTGAAGAGAAATACTCAAGGTCTTGTTCTGCCCTGAGATAACCATCCGTCTCATGATGTGAGGAAAGATTGCCCGAGACAAAGAATCATTTAGGGAAAAAAAAAAAAGCTGAACTGCCACATTAGTCTTAAAGAAAAAGAAATTATTCTAATACATGGAGAGCCATTACACACCAGCAATTCAGCCAGATTGCTCAGTTTGCACTTAAGACTGCATTTACCGTGCTGTCTTCACTGTGAAAGCAGATCTTTAAACCCATCAAAACAAAACAGGCTGCAAACCAACATCCAGAATCCTGACTGCAACACAGAAGGATGTAATGACAGAGGACCAGCTGGACACATTCCTGTGTGACCTGATCTAGGTGGACCTGCTTTAGCAGGGGGGTTGGACCTAGATGATCTCTAAACGTCCCTTCCAACCTCTACCATTCTATGATTCCATGACCCGATGCCCTAGATAATGACTTTATTACAGTAGCTTGTACCCCAGAACTGAGTCTGAAAGATGTAGCTAATGAAATCTCCTGATTCATTACAGGTGGATGACATTTTTGCCACTGAAACACTTCTATTCCAAACAAACTTTCATTGCAAATTAAGGTTTTGTAAACAGGCAATTAATAAGTGCCTAACTAGAAACTTAGATAAAACCCAAAAACCTGTAAGTGACAAATATAATCTCTTGGGCTTTTTTCCACTCTGATTTTCAGTTTCTACTTTAGCATCCATTCTGCATTCCCTGTTGTTGTGGCCAGAGCCACCATAAGCGTGTTCTCCCTACCTGAGACATGACCTCAAAATCTGGGAGGAGTTTTTGGAAGCTCTGCTTTTGCATGACAGGTTTTTCTGCTGGACATACACACAGTTTCCTTTGAAAGACAGAGGTCTGACCATCTTGAGCATCACATTCAATACCGTGTTCCACTCAGATGCAAGTGAACATATCCTGTGCACAAAGCAGGCAAACACATGTCTTGAACACAGCAGCCTTGCTTGCAGGGCTTGGCCACTTAAATAACCCTCAATCACAATTAAGTGGTACAATCTGGCCCAGACCCAAGAAGCCAGCAGGCTTTGCCTAGATCTGCCTCTCCAAAGAGAGGTGAAGATTCTGCAAGGGAACAAAGTTACTTAGCCAGGCTGGGAGGAAAAAGCACTGCCTGCCCTCATGCTCCCTGTCCATCCTGAGCTTGGATTTATATTTTTTGGCATGGTCACAGCTTAGCTGCAACAAGGCCAAGCTCAGCTCTCTTGCATCAGGAACACGGTTTTTCGTTACACGAGTATATAATACCTAAGACATGCTGTTACTTCAGGGCTACGGCTACTGAGCCTCACCCAAATACCAAAAGAGTAACAAAAGAAATTAACCTTTTCTAACACCAGGGAAGAAAGAAACACTCCACAACTTTCACTAACTGGTTGATTTCTAAAATAAATATTTCCTAAAACAAAAGAAAACCCATCTGGCTTCCAAATACACAAATTAAAGTGAGTAACAGAGAATTTTACCCTGTTACATTTCTGACTCATGCTACTCTTTGTTACCAGCATCCCTAAACTAAATGGCTACCTCTTATCATAGATCCTGTATTAACTGAGTATTTCAGGGAGAGGAACACACCCACTTGAGAAGCAGCAATAACAAATCAGGGATATTGACCTTTTGCTCCACCTCCAGCTGTACCAGTTCAGCATTATGATGATACACACATGTGGGAAAGCACAAGCATGCTCTGCTTTCCTCATCTTCTGTTCACTCTCCACCCTCCCTCTTCCTTCATTGTCACTTTATTTTCTCTGCTTTGGTACTTTTCCAGCATTCAGCTGTCCACCCAGTTTCAGCTCTTGCTTTTATCTTTCTGTGTATCCCACTTCTCAGCAAAGAAGACACATGCCATTCCAGAGGCTCTCTGGATAACTGTCCCACATTGTTTCATAACCAGAAAGACTTGACCGGCCACACCGGCCCAGGATGAGTAACAGAATTCAGCCTGAATGTTTTTTATATCTTAATTTATGTTGAGCAGCCCAGGGCATCTTGAGTTTATTGTCACTCCCAGGCAGACACATGACAGCACCACGAGTAGCTCTCCTTTGCCAAAGAATGTGAAGCAAAGTGATCACTAAAGAAATTGGGTTGACAAAACAAAATCCAGTCCCAGGGAAGCAATGCTGTGACCGTTCAGAAGAGAGGCTGAACAGTATTAATATAGCACATCTTGTGTCCCAACAGGTATTGTCCTAAATTCTCCTGTCCAGGTTTCAGATTCACTAAAACATCTCTGTATGCAAGAGTCACCAAGTGCAAAATATGATTTTGTCGTTTGACTACCTCATTTGAAGCCTTTGACAACAACTTTCTTTCCGTTCTTTCCCTGATGTGAGCTATTTTACTGACCTACAGCTTCATCTCCATCCTGCTGATGCTGATAAACTTCCCATGTTGCAGAGGGGCTTTTATTTTACACACAGAGCAGAGGAGTATCACCCCATTGATCTGAATGGCCTGGCCTTCTAAAGTCTTCTGTGGGAAACAATCATTTAGGTAGACACCTATTTGGTGAGTCTGAGCTGTGCTCAGGAAGGTACCTCAAAAGTGGGCTGGTACAGTTAGACAGCAACAGCAGGCAGCAGATGGGTGGGAACAGAGCAGCACAGTGCTGCAAAGCACTTCACACTATGCAGAAAGTTCTTTGTCCTTTCCAGACAGGTACCAGGCAACACAACACATCTGAAAGTGAACTGGAGCGTCTTTGAGATGTAGGTTAGGGACATAAAAACATTGGTAATGGTATGAGCTGGATGGTGGTATCCAACAAATCTTGAAATCCAAAATGATAGCTGGAAAAATAAGGTCCAGATGAAGTGTTGGGTTTTCTTTAACCTATAGAATAACAGACACTGACATCCTTCCTCTACACCTCCTCAGAGCCAACCTGCCTGAGCTAGTACAAATTCAGATGTTTCCATATGGGGGTTGCTGGGGTCTTTTTTTTTAAGATAAAAAGGAAAGTTTTCTAATAATGTTCCCAAAAGCAGGTCCCACCACACCATACAGACCCTGCTCAGCAAGAGCAAAGGCTTTCTCCAGCTCACACCCTGACTCCAACAATTCACCATCCAAAGGGCAAGGAAGATGCTCCTAGCTCAGATTTTTCTCCCCTCTGCACACGAAGAGGACTAAGGACATTTCAGCCCCGTCCTCTGCATGGCGTTAAGCTGTGCGTAAGGCAGGCACCCTGGTCAAAGGTTGGTGGGCAGGATGCCCACAGCAGTGCCTCCGCTTCTCCCCAGCTGATAGGTAGGAGCAGCGACAAAAGCCAAGCTGTCGGCGAGGGGACACGAAGGACAAGACATTCCGCCGCGCAGAGCCCCAGCCCCAGCCGGGTTAACGGCACCGGGCTGCACTGCAGACCGCGGGAATCCTCCGAGGATGACATCAGCGCTGCCACGGCCGGACGCGGAGCCGGGCCGGGATCCCTGGGGCCGGTGCTGCTCCGTGGGTACCGCGACAGCGCATCTCCATCCCTCCACCCTGTCTCGGAGCATCCCGGCTGCATCCCCCCGGGGGTAGCGTGGGAGTCGGGCCACTCCTGTGCCCCGCCGCGCCCGGACAGGGCAGAGCCCTCCGCCCCGCCGCTGCCACCGAGCCGTGCCACGGAGCCGTGCCACGGAGCCGTGCCACCGGGCCACGCCGGGCCGTGCCACCGAGCCGCGCCGGGCAGGTGCGGTCGCCGCCCGCTCCCCCCGCCTCGCCCTGCCCTTACCCGGGGCGGCACAGTCGGCGCACGCCGCGTTGCCCGGCCGCTGGAGCAGCTCTACCAGCGCCTTCCTGCTCCTCTCCTTCGCCATGGGGTCAGCGGGCGGTGCGGGCGGGCGGTGCGGGCTCGGCTCGGCTCCGCCGCGGCTACGGCAGCCTCATGGCGCGGGGCGGGGGGCGCTGGCGAGGCGGGCGGC
>WBNH01008341.1:71290-301290 GCA_013401255.1 Urocolius indicus
CAGTGCTTTTAGGACAATGTTAACATTAACATCTTTGGGGGATAACCGTAAACATTTATTTGGTAAACATCCCCACTCTGAAATGCTGCTCCTTCACCACTCTCCTTCCAAGCACACATCACCACTGCCATCCACGCCTGCATCTCAGCAGGACTGTCTTCAAAGTGTTTTCGTGCACTTTTCACACCCTTCCATTGTGTTAGAGAGGAGTAAACACTGCTGGGGCAGGGGCACAGCTCCCTCACATAATCATGGCTGTGTTGCTGTGAGGCTGCAGTCATTGTGTATCTCACGTCAAGGGCAAGGCTGCTGTCCTTGTTTTACCAGCTAAGGACTAAAGGGTGACTTGGAGGGGGATGTGGGATGAGGGGTTCAGAGCTGTGCCTCACACAGGCTGCAGGCTGCTGAAACCTTCCTCTTGAGTGTGGGTCACAGTCATTTGTGATGTTGCTATGGCCTATTTGTGGTCAGTTCAGCTCTGCTTACAGAAACATCTTTGGTTTTGCAAAGCAAGTCCCTCATTCAAATCATCCACCTCTGCTTCTTCCAACAAAGCAGAGCACCCTCTTGAAAGCTCAGCTCATGCCATTCATGGTACCTACAAGGTTCAGGGCATGCAGGAGTGTCTGCAGGAGAGGAATATCAGTAGCTCCCAGAAAACTTCCACAACCAAATAACCATCTTGGTCCTGCAACCATACACAGATGTGAGCAGGTTCCAGTGAACACTTTGGGAGAAACTAGAATACACCCTTAAATACAGGCAGAATCATGGTCTGCCACAACTGCAGTGTTCCCCTTGCCTAGAATACATTTTCCTAAACAACCTTTGCGTTTGTGTTATAACCAATTTGATCTTTGATTGGATTAAAATGATGCCAGAGTCTATGCAGCATTACTTGTTGTGCTGGGGTTTGCTGGTTTTACACACGTAGGCTGATGATGTCTAGAAACTGGTTCCTATGCTAACCAAAGGCATTATCCCACACACAGGGCTTTTGCAGAGAAGCTGAGCTGCTGCATCCAGACTCTCACCTTCCTCAATCTCCGAGCCACTACTACTAACCTGGAGCAGAGCACTAACATCCACTGAGTACAACCATCTCCAGCACAGTCTCTTAGCCCTAATATTCCACACTCACTCTATATTCAAGCATGTCCATGTAAATGCTTAAAGGATCAGAGCTTTACCCAAGCTTGTCCATGTAAATTCTTACAGGATCAGAGCTTTACCTAAGCTTTTCCAGAACGTGCACTCACTGAATTCTTCATGTGATAATCAGGATGCTGTACGTCATCATGAACTTACTGAGGGCAGGAGCTGGGAGGAGGGAGGGGGATTGGTTTTAAAGTATCTGTTTAGCTTTCCATTAAGACTTATTGATTCCCTTAATTTTTCGTCCTCCTGGTTGCTAGGCAATTCCTCTTTCTCCTCCTCACGCTGGAAGCCAGGGCTGCAGACAGAAATTTATATCTTGTAATAAAATCAAATATAACAGAGCCTGTTGTCAGTGATGAGAAGGAAGTGTTCTGTAAAGCACAGGCAGAGCAGGAGAAGGGGGCCAGCAAGGGCTGATCATCAGTGGACCTTGGCATTTAAGTCCCATCACAATTACTCCAGGCTTCACACTGGGAAAAAAAACAGCCCACATGGGGGAAGGGAGAAGGAGCAAAGTTGGATCTAAATGAGCCAGAATCGAAGATAAACTTTTGTTCAGTGGAAAATCAAAGGCTCAGTTCACTCTCACACATACAAGGGAATCACCTTTCACACATACAAGGGAACATCTTTCTTATGAGGAAATACTGTGGGATCTGGGGCTATTTAGCTTGGAGAAGACTAAGGGGGGACCCCATTAACACTTACAAGTATCTAAAGGGGGGACCTCATCAACAATTACAAATATCTAAAAGGTGGATGTCAGACGGATGAGGAGGCACTCTTTTTCTGTAGTGTTCAGTGACAGGACAAAGGATAATGGACACAAGCTGGAACACAGTTCCTATTAAACACAAAGAAAAACTTCTTTGCTGTTCAAGTAAGGGAGCCCTGGCACAGGCTGCCCAGGGACAGTGTGGAGTCTCCTTCTCAGGAGGTTTCCACACCCATCTGGATCTGTTCCTGTGTGACATAAATGAGGGGAACCTGCTTTAGCAGGGAATTGGACTGGATGAGCTGTAGAAGTTCCTCCCAACCCTGATCGCTCTGTGATCCTGTGATTCTATGATCTCCACAGATTTGCTCTGGTTTATCCATGGTTAAGTGGCTGGTTATTGCTCCAGTGTCAGTCAGCATAGTGTTGACCCAGGGCAAGCAGCGAGGCTTTCCTGATGGACGTTGGTTCTCAAGGCCTGTAATTCCTGGTGTGGAGCAAGGACAAGGTCAGAGCTGACTATCCCACATAGGTAAGGGTGAAGGTTGCCACAATGGGGCTTACAGTCTCCTGAGAGGCTGTAGAGCAGCGCTACTCAGTCTTGTCTACCTCAGACTGTTCTCTCCTGTCTGTGCCAACAGGAGTCAACACCTTACCTGGGCTTTTCCCCACATTTTTTCCTGTGGGTACAACCTGTCAGGGAAGGCTTAATGAATTGGCTCCCGCTTATCACAAAGTCCCTGGCCAAACTTTCCCTAGACAGGTTGTCACTGTTAATACATCACCCTCATTCAGATGCTTTCTGACTCTCCCCTGCTAAGTGACTTGTTAAGTCTGATATCAAATTTATATACATGTGTATATAAATACTTCCATATTTATGTGTGAAATGTGTTTGTTTGTAAACACATACACTTTTAACTCAGTCTTTTCTGAATCACAAGGTTGTTGCCTTAGAAACGGCCCTATTAATGCCATCTCCTGAGCTGCTAAACACAGTGGCAGCAAGGGCAGCCTCTGGAAATGCCAGACTGTGAGGTCAGGGCAAAGGATGCTCAGAAAATCCTGGAAACCTTTTCATCATCTTTGTGGTTAAGCCCTGAAAATGCACAGAGATAACTATACTTTCTCCTTGCCCTTCCATATTAGCTTCTTTCACCCCTACACTGCCTTGTTTTGTTCATAAAGAGCTGTTTACACTGTTTTTTAGGTAATCTTGCAGCCTCAGCCCTGAAATAGCTAAATCAATGTCACAACCATGCAAATAAAAGGGTATTAAACACTCAGCCCTTCATGTGAATTCACAGCATAACACGGGCAAGCATTACAAATTCCTGTCTGAACAGCAAACCTTAACAGAAATATCAATAATTCATGCCCCTGCAACTGCATTCAAGCAAAACTCTCAAGAGTAGTAGATACACCGGGCTGGATCCCTCAGGCTTCCTCAGCAGCACAGGGGAGGCAGCTCTTGACAGCTGGAGGTCCCTGTGAATGAGCCCTAGCACTGGCCACCCAGCACCCATGCTAAAGCAGCTCATTTCCGTTGCAGTATGGTTTCCTGTTCAAAAGAAGAAAGAAAAAGAAAGAAAAGAAGAAAGAAACTGAAATCCCAGACATTTTTGTTTAAAAAAAAAAAAAAAGCTTAACAGAACAATACACCTTTTCTAGGTTATCCAGTTAAACCAGGAGTGGCTACAGCTGAGAGGGAGGAATGCCACAGAGCAGAGAGCTCACACCAGGGCAGTTAAAAACTCTTGAACTGGAAAATCTGACACTGATGCCAACTTGCTCTGACTTTGAACAAATTTCTTTGTGGGATTTTTTCTCCTGTTGAACAGTGAAAAGCACACTGACTGCATCTGCACGGTTAGGATGCATTGGTTAAGTTGAACAGGGTGATGCAGAAGAAAATGATGCAAGGCTGCAGAAATAACAGGCTGAAGTCCCATGTCTGCAGAGCTGCTCTGCACTGGCCTTCAAAGAAGAAAAGGTGTTGTGCAACTCTGAAAGTACCTCACTGGGTAGTGATTTGCAGGTCAGGGTTTCAGAACATTTGCATAGTGGTTAATTCTGCTGCAAAACCTGGTGTTGCCAGTGTGAAAAAAAAAAAAAAGAGTCCCTTATTCTCATGGTTTAATAGCCATGCAGATAAAATCATGCACACCAGACCTCAGAGATCTTCTGTAAGGGAGAAGAAAAGGGGACAATAATGACAAGAAGGGAGTGAATAGCAAAATCTCTCTACTCATTGACACAAGCACCATTTTTTTTTTGCTTCTGCAACACCCTGAAGCTGAGGAGTGCTTTCAGATGGCTGCACCCCAGTGAAATCACTTTTCACCATCAACCACTTCTCTGAGTCTGCCCATCACGTGCTCAGGACATTCTTTCTTGTTTGCCTGCACTCTGGCCAGGCTCACAGCAATGATGGGCTGGTTTGGGAATCAGTATATGGCACAAGGGCTGCTTAGTCATCCTGAAGGGGTAGTTGATGGCCAAAAGACATCCTAGAGAATGGGGGGGTAATTGATAGCTTGAGAATGTTTTATGATTGTACATCTGCTCCACAGCACACTGGCAAATTGTCAACACAAGAGATGCTGTGCTGCAGCAGTCCTGCTGCTGTTGCACCTAACCCATTTCATACAATGTAAAATAGGAAGTAGAGAGGGCAGGTCCATGCAGAATTTGCTCCAAGGCAGCAACCAGGTACCTCACTGGACCTATGTTGATTTCTACAATCTAATGACGGGCTCTCTTCTGACTCAGAGAAATTAGATTAGACCCATGAAGTCAATAATTCACCTATGTCAGTGCTAGACCACTGCTTTTAGCATTATTTACTATTTATACTAATTAAAGTATAAATTCACCATTATACTAGTTAAAATACTTAGGCCAGAGGAAGCTCTGTATGGAGAAAGCCAACATATGTGTGAAGAGATTAATATATAAGAGTATCAGCTCCTCCAAGAAAAGTCAAAGTGATTATTCAGAGCAGGCCATCATCAATTCAGCCTGAGTCAGAGACAGCAGCAGGACAGGTTCAACGTGCAGCCCACAGGGCAGGCACTTCTAATGGAAATTGCTTTTGCTCAATTCCAATAATTAGATCTCTTCCTGGCTCAAATGGCTCACCCTTCCAGGAACAGCTTGGAGACATTCAAGAAAGAGATTGGACTGCATGATGACCTGTTGCAGGGTGGAGGCAGAAGCAGCTCAGCCAACTGCTCCCTGCTCTGGCGGTCCTGGGAATCAGTAGCTGCTCCTACCAGAGACTCAGTACCATGAGGATGGTGGAGAAGAAACAGGCAGGACCATAGGACAGAGGTGCTGAAGCCCAGCACATAACTTCTTGTCTGGAAGTGTCTGGAGCAGAGCTTGAGTCCCTCAGAAAGAAGACAAATCATTTTAAAAGGGCACAGGGGAAAAGACAAAAAGGGACAGTTATAGGTCCCAGCAGTCAGTCTTGCATCACAGGCTGTTGCCCTCAGCTACTGGTCCAGCTCTGACGTCTGAGATCACATCATTTTCTGTAACATTGCTGAGCTGTGATTTGAATAAAGCATTAGATAGAAACAAAGCTTTGGTTTTTCTCTAGAAAGAGATTAGAAATGATGGCCTGAAGGAAGCTTGCTAAACAGCTGGAGATGGTAATTGAGCCTGCCCCCAATTAACTCTATCCACAGAAAGTTGAGGACCATGTCCTACCCTTTCTCTGGCTGCTAATAGGATTGTTTGGATGTCACTGTTTGCCTCCTAAAAGCCCCCACAACGTCAAGATCCACAGCATGCTGCTCACTTATTTGTCTATTTCAATACACTTTGCCAAAGAGAAATCAGCAAAGAATTAATTAACAGCATTTATTTCTAGCAACAACAGAGCAGCCTGCTCCAGAAGTCATGAAAACATCATCAGGAGACCCCTGTGGCCAAAAAGCCTTTATAAACAGGTGCAAAAATAAACAGTTTTATAGCAGGCTATAAAAAGAGCCAAAGACGGGTTGGAGAACGGCAGGGGAACAGCCATTGTGACGGCTGAGTTGGAGCAGCCACCCAGGTGACTTTTGTGAAAGAGCTTTAATAAACAAACTACAGCAGAAGCACCAAGCTGAGTCAAAGAGCCAGCTCGACCAGGTTATTCTTGCAAAAGAGGGTTTCCTATACTCGTCACTCTGTGTTATTAGTGCTGCTGAAGTGATTTACTGTCTAAGTAGTCAGTCTAACTGATGAGAGCTGTGATCCAAAGTACTCACCAGGTCTGATTTCAGTGATAAGCATCACCCTCCTGCCTATTACTTGCTAAAATATGCTGAAATAAAGCCATCAAGCCAGACATCTCTCTGTTCAAATGAATCCTTCTAGCTGGTACCATCACACCTGCAAGTCTCCTGTCGTGACACTGAGAGGATGGAGGTAGATGTTCCAGACACACTCTCATTTTTCACCTACCTGGTTCTTTTACAGGAGCCAGCGAACTCAGCATTTCTGTCCCTTTGGCCAGAACCCTCACATCTCCTGTCACCAAAGCCCTGCAGTGACCTGTTTCCTGTTACACCCCTGTACTGCACAGCATGTGCTGAGCATCTCCCCTCGTAAAGAGGCCAAGATGCACCTCCTGCCAGAGATGTTCTCTTCCATGCTATGTCCTAGTAGGTGTCAGTGGACAGTCCTTTTTTCCACTGCAGTCTACAGCATAGTTTGGGGAGTGGGGGAAACTAAATGGAACCCCATAGTCTGCTCACTTGTACCATTCACGTTGATGTCTGTGCACAGAGATTGCTAACACCTCATCCACAGCATTGCCTGTGCTCTCCCTCATGGATTCTTGTCTGGGACAGGGCTGCACAGACTACACAAACACCTCTAGATCAGACAGAAATTTGAATGTGTAAAGAGAGTGGAACAAACTTACCTAAAAACTGTTCCAAGCACGCTCATGTACACTGGAGATGTGCCAAACAAGAGGCACTGTGTGTCACAGCCAAGGGTGGTGAGAGTGAGGGATTAAAGACAGCCCACTAAATCCATGGGCTGAAGGCAGCACAACCAAACTTCCACACCCATCCTGAAGAGCAAAAGCCAAAGGAGGCAACCACACCAATGCAAGCAACTAGCTTCTTTATACTCCTGGGATTTCCTCTTTGGTACTTGTTCCTTGAGATGTGAAGGCTCATTTATCAAGGTGGGGTTTTGCACCTGCCTGGTTCAGCATCCTTGTTACCAGCAATTTTCTCAGCACTGATCTGAGCCACAGCTTCTGTACAGTCCCTGACTGCCAGTGGGATTTTTTTTTTCCATTTAGGTCTGCCTGCCCAAAACCTGGCTTCCTTGATCCAGTGAAATTCGTGTGACCATCCAGCAAGCCATGCACCCATGGGGCTGTCAGAGCAACCCAGAGGGAAAAGCTCTGCATAGCCTGGCAGCAGATTGCTCCTCTAAGCGCACAGCATCACAGCAAATCCTCAGGGCAGTCCCAGATTCTGCAGTGCTATTGTTCTCCTGCCTTGTCCACTAAGGAGATTCAGTGATTCCAAACACTGCAGAAAAACATAACATGGTTTGATAACAGAAAAATGTAACTTGAGCAAACAAAACTGGGCCTGACTCCTTTGCAGAGCACCTCCTCCCATGAAACTGCCTGCCCACACACTGTCCTTGATTAGCAGCTTTGCAAGCAAGCTCAGAACCAGGCATGTGAGCAGGTTCTTGCTGAGCAGGGCTTGCCAGCAGTGAGAATACTAGAAAGCCTCCAGAAATCAGAGCTGTCAACTCCTAGAAGGTTACTGAAGAGGTCAAGGAACTCAGTTGCCTAAAGGAGCTGCAGAAGCACCTCCCACTGCCTGCTTTGGAAAATATCAAGGTGAAGTTAAAAGCCTGGGTGATTCTGGAGAGTCTCCTCAATTTCTTCACCTTCTTGCTGTCTTTTTGAAGGGCTACTTGCCATCACTGCTCCTACTGGTTTGCCATAATTCATAAGGACTTGAACAGAAAAGCATCTGTAACACTGGGTGGTTTAAAGTATTGCTCATTACACAGCCAGATGGACCACAATGTCCTTCCCACAGTTGGGAACCCACTCTACTCTGTGTGGGAGCTGGGAAAGACTGCTTCTGCAGAGAGCTACACGTCCCACTGGAGGTGAGGAATCATGGGACAGTAAGAAATGGATTCAGCCCACCAGACTTGATGTACCTCAACTGTTTTACACTTACAGAGGTAACTGTGGCCTTTGCTGGGCTTTATGATGAATGTCAGGCTTGTCTGGGGTGATTTTCATCCAGCCAAGCCCAGCAGGAACCAGCAAGCATATGATTGATGCATCTGCTAATGCAAGTCCCAAGATCTCCTGGAATAATGGGAATAAACAATACAAAGGTGAAATAGTCTGTGCAGTGCTAGAGAGAGAACACAAGCACCAGAACCTCTAGGAAGAGCCATAAAAATCTGTTTCTGTATCACCATCAGTCCCAAGGTAAAAAAAAAAAAAAGGCATCAAGGTCTGTCAAGTTCTCTGCACACAGCCGTTGGACTTCGAGGTGACTTTCTATGAAGCTCCTATTTTGAGAAGCGATCAATTATGCATTTCAAGCCATATGGCAGCTTCACTTCAGAAGGAAGGCATTTTGTCTTGAAATCTGTAAGCTAGAAAATCTGCTGCATCCTGACAGAAATGCAGCATTGCCAGCTACTCACAGAGGCAGAATGGTTAACAGAACAAAAAACAGAACTGGGGTAAGATTAATCAGACACCCAGTTTCCATTGAAATACTCTGGAAGGGAAAAGGAACCTTGGTATGTGCCCTTCCAAATAGGGTTTCTTTAAAAATAATCTGAGTTAAAGCTTTGATTTTTATGAGGTTTTTTTTTTTTTGTGGGAAACCTGATACAATATGCAATATTCCCAATTTAGCAGAAGGATCTCCTCCAGGCAGAAAAGTAACTAAAGTCCTCTGGAGTCACTTGGAAACGCTACCAGAAATGACTGCACTCTTTCATAATAGCAGAAGCATCATTCCCTTCCCAGGAATCACAGATGAGAAATGTAGAAACATACTGCTCTCCAGTGGAACCAGAACACTCAAGATGCTTTATAGAGCCTACAGCAACAAGTGCTGCTACAGACACTTTCTGTACAGGGAGCAGGCTGCTCCGTCTCTTGTAGCCTCATATACTTCAGGTTATGTCTCAGCAGCTTAGTGGAAACAGCATTGCCTCCCTGTGCTCTCCAGGCCTGCTCAGAGTGAGATAACCACGGGATGAAATCCAAGAGGTGCTCCAAATGATCCAGCTCCTTCTCGCTGTTAGCACTGGTTGAGTCAAACCTACGAAAGCTATTTGGATTGCTGACACAAAGGGCAACTAATCACTAGCAAAGGCCAACAGCTCTGTGGTCTCCAAAGGAAACCAAATGACTACTTGCCCTAAGTGTAATGTTCAGCTGCAAGGACTGCTGTGGTCCTTGAAGCAGCAGGAAGCTTTGGAAGAGGGCCTGGCGTAAAGGTCGGCTGCTACACCCATTGCCTCTAACTGCACAACCCCAAACATCCACTTCATAGGTGCTGGCAGGGGCAGCCCTCCTGCCACACCAGGTAGCCTACTTCCAGCACAGAGGCACAGGCTCATTGTGCTCTTACAAAGGACTTTGGACCATGGCCCGCTTCCAGCACAAGCACAGGAGGCTCTTTGTATGGGCTTCTCTATGAAAAAAACAGAAATGTTTATTGTAATCGTTATGTTTGGAAATGTTTATTAAACCCTTTCTTCCTTGTTCTGCAGGTCATTGTAGTTGTTTGGAGAGATCCACCTAGAGAGCTCCAGATCTCCTGGGAAGACATGCTGACCACTGGCTTGAAGCATTCACTATAAATAACTGTGCTGATGAAGCTTAAACTCTTTGTGGTTCAATTGATTTTAATCTGAGCAAAGAAAGAGGGAATTATGTGGGCAAGGCTCTCCTAAGCACCAATATGCAAAGCTTTGCAGACCTACAGCCCTCCAAGATTCCGTGGGATAGAATCCCTAGCAGGAGGGTGCCTAGAGTTATAATGTGAACTGAACTTTGCTGAAGAAAAGCTATAGAAAACAAAATTACAACTTCCTCACTTATTGATTTCTATTACTGTGCTAACAGTTTACACAGATCTTCAACAGAGTCAACACTCCCTCCTGCTTCAGGCTATCCCTTTGATTACACCACACTGCCCCTACAATGACACATAGTTTCAGCATTTCAAGAGTACAGATTTTCCCAATTTGGTGTCATGCTTCTGGTGAGGTTCCTCCTGGGGACAGAACAGTAAAGTTAACTACAAACTTAACGGCTTTCCTCTGGCTTACACACTGCTTTCATTTTAACGGAGCATTGACCAGGATCCCACACACAAGGCTAAAACAGAGAGGTTTACATGGAAAGGCTTTAATTAATGATGTGGATGTTGGTGGGAATAAATTGCAGAGCATTCTGGGACTTCTCACAGATGACTCTGCCTTTGTAGGGGCTTCTCCCACAGGGAAAGTTGGGAAAGTCATTGGACCTCGGGCTTTCCATTGATTAGCAACTTGTTTTTCCACTATTTCTGTCATATTGGATCTCAATCAAGATGAGCTGATGGCCCTCACCAGGTCTTGCAACTCCACTGAACATATTCTCTTCTCCAGCTAATCCCACAGAGCCAGGAAATACATGTCACTGCAAATTCCCTGAGTTTTCCTCATCCCTGAGAAGAGCCCTTCTCTTGCCCTGGCATGAAGGGGACAATGTTCTGCAACTAACTCACTGTGCTGGGAGGACGGATGAAACGTGTCCATGGATATGATGAGGACATCATCTTCTCTGGGCTGCTGAAAGGTGTAAAGTCTCATCCCAGCATTCCCTTTTTAGGGTGGCAATTGCTACCTGTGGAGATGTTCTGGGCAGAATGAGGCATGCTATCTGTTTGCGGCACAGGGTCCCGTGGCTCCCTCATAGCACAGCCAAACTCCCCATGGCACAGACCACTCTTCACTTCAGCAGGACAGAAAGATTTTGAAACTGCTTTTCCCCTCATCCCATCCCTCTCTCCAAGAGGTCAAAAATTTGGGCCTTTGTCACTATAAACAGTGCCGAGTGGTCACTCCTTCAGTATGTAATCCATTTCATTTAAATGGTGACTATCACTGCAGCTCAACAGCCAAAGTTCCATCACTTAAAGCTCCAAAAACTTCACCCCTTTCCCTATGTAATAACCTGGAGCACTGAGATTGTATCAACCCTCTCAGGAAAAACATACACCTAACTCCTGAAGTAACTGTTTGGCCAAATGACAGTGCAGAGTAACATCCAGAGGATGGAACTAGCACTGGTAACAGCCTGGATTGCTCCATCACCACTGGTGGGTTCTTTCCTATCTATCAGGGACTCACTTCATAACATTTAGGGAGCACAGAAGCATGAAATTTGATTTCTTTCTTCTGAAGATGCTGGAGATTATTTTAATAATTCTTACTTGGTATCACTGCAAGAAAGCTCTTGTTCAGTGGTTTCACATAAAGTCTTTTAATATCTGTTTCAGCAATAAAATCTCTGCTTTCTTTTCTATAAATGTGCTAATCTCACCAAAATATATAATTTAAACGGTAGAATGAAGTAGAATAAAAATAGGCATCAGCCAGCAAACGTTCTTTTCAAACTGGAACCCACTCTGAGCTACATGCAGGCTGTTCCATCAGATTAGACCCCAGCAACAATTTAAATCCCAGCTCCAACCATCAGTATGAAGAGCAGAAAACATTCTTTACCCTTTCCTGGATTTCTGTGAGAACAGATGCACAGCAGAGAGAAGCAGAAGCGAAAGGAGTAACAGCAGACAGCAGGACAGGTGAGATACATCAAGCAGAGGACACCAAATAAAGGAGAAAATGTAGGTGAATTGCCTTGGCAAACTGTGTGTGTATTGTTGTCTGCAGGCCCTGACCCTCGACCTGCTGTGTGAGAGCCAGATACACAGAGGAGTGATCCACACGGTTAAAAGAGAAAAAAAACAAAAACCAAAGAAAATGAAACAGCAAAGGGGGGCAGAGGGAAATCCATCCAGAGGATTTACAACTTTCTTGTCTGCTTGAAACATATTTCTAGGAGGCTAAGAGGCCAAATTGTTTTGGCTTGAACTCATTATTAGGAAAAAAAAAAGCTCCTTTTCATTAGTACTTGTGAGAGAAATATCACTGGCTCTGATAATAAATGGTTAACTCACACAAACACCAACCAGGGTCCTTACAGACATACTCAGACCTGGTTGCTGCTCTGCTCAATGTGCGGGCTGCAGTTGTGTGCTTTGGAAAGAAATACTCTGTTTCTTAGGAAGCTCACTCTTCATCTACCCTGGTTTTTAACATTAACCATTCGTTATTAAAAGAATGTTCAATGGCATTTACACGTACATCTCACAGTTACATCACAGATAACTACCATTCCTGTCTCCACATAGATTTCACCATAAAGATATCAACAAACCCACGTGGCAGCTCTGTTTGGAGAAGTGAATACATTTACAATGAAATATTCCTAGTTAAATGATGAAATAAACCTGGTTAAACACAGCTGGCACGGTAAATAAAAGCAGAATCACTACCTGAGTGGTGCCTGGAACTAGAAATAGTCTCCCCACAAAGACAGAGGTTACAAGACGTTCAAAAGACACTGAGGGATATGGTTTAGTTTAGCGATGGGCTTGGCAGTTGAAGTGAGTGATTGGACTCAATGATCTAAAAGGTCTTTTTCAACTATAAAGATTCTATTATGACTAAAAAAAACCCACCCCAGTGCCCAACTGTTTCCTACAGCAGGGAAGAAGATCATCCCAGAAAAGGGAATTAGTACCAGTATTTAATAAAAAGCAATTTGCAAGTGCCACAACAGCTTTATTTCCAACTGACAAGTCATTGCTGTAAGCATGTTAGCAATGCCCACATAAGACTGATCTATAGTTCAATATCTACACAATTTTTGTCTTTTCAATATAAGACTCCACTGTTTTTACAGACACATAGAGAACATTTCAGGCCATAATTGTTTTTCTCAATGTTCATATGCATCTTTAAGAGTAGGCTAGAGAAATAAAAAGGAAAAAGAAGAAGAGTTTCCCTCTTTACAAGAGAAGGGATACTTGATGGAAGCAGACAAAGGCACAACTTTTGCTCATTTAAAAATATCTTAGAGAATTGAACTTCGAGAAAAAGTTCCTTCAGGAAACATTTCCTATTGCACAGAACGTACAATATGTACGACATAAGAGTTATGTTTTCCCATACATGAGGAGCGAAGTTGTCTTTCCTCATCACAGCTTCTCAGGTTTTGCTTCTGGTTTCTCATCTATCAGATCTTTAAATCCCAATTTTTCCAGTGGTTCGTTAGCCATAAGTTGCCTAAAGTAAGAAAACAATCAAACAATGAAAGAACAAAACCATTATGCAGAACACAGTCTATAGCCAAGAGAACAGCAGCACTGTCTATTTCATTCAATCGTATTTACTCAAAAGAAATCCAAGGTGTCCATTCAGAGCAACTGGCACTTGGCAAAGCCTCTGAAATGTCAGTTTTGGGAAAGGGGGACATTTCTTTCTCTTCAACACTGTTGTTCCAATTAAATGTGTTGTTTCCTGACATAAGATGCTGAATAAGAGACACCTCAGAAACTGACTTGATTCTTGGCTAGATTTAATTAACAGGTTGCTTAAGAGCTCCCTAAAATTCTATCTGTGCCATTTACCAGATTTGTAAGCTAACGTGGTTTAGGACAGCACTTGTGGAGCCACTCCACTTAGCTGCAGGGAATTTCTAATGGTTTTTGATTTGCAGCCTTCCCCGGCACCAGCCCACACAGGGTGTGCAAGCACCTGGATGTCTTCAACATCCTTTGTGCGTTTCCCTATGAGCTCCCCACTCCCGCTGAACAGAAAACACTGCGAAGCAATGCAGGAATGGAAACACTCCTCGAAAAACAACCAACGTGTCACGGTTTTGGTTTTTTTTTTTACTTGAACTGTGGAGCAAGTTAAATTTCTTAATTTGTAACCACGGGCAGAAAAAAACAAACCAAAAAACCCCAAAGCTTCACATTGAGAAAGGCCACTGCGCAATGCAGAAGGTGGCCAGGCCTCACGCTTGTCCCACTCTTCGAGTTGGACGTCCACAGCACCTCAGAAGCATCAGCCAAGTGCTGAAGCCATAAAGGACACCCGTTTCTTAGAAGGCCATAAGCTTCCCGCGGGAATCCTCCCCTTGCCCTCCCCGCCAAAGCAGACCCGCTGCTTTCTTTCCCTGGCTGCCGCTCGGCCCCCGGCGCCTGGCCCAGCTCGCACTTGCCTCTCCATGCGGCACTGCAGGTAGGCCATGGAGTGCTGCCGGCAGGCTCCGCTCTCGTAGCCGCTGTCTCGCAGACACTGCATGAACCGCTCCTTGAAGGCGCTGCACTCCCCTGAAACACACAGCGAGGGCCGCGCTACGGCCGGGCCCGGGCGGCCACCGCGGGGCCGCGTCCCCCAGGGCAGGCCCGGCGCCAGGCGCGGGGAGGCCGGGCCCGCGTTACCGCACCGAAGTGATCCAGCGGGAAGGCGCCTTTATCCGGCGGCCGCGGCTTGAAGCTTTTGCTGCTGAAATTCATGGCGGTGGACATGTCTCCGACGGGACACGGCACGGGACGGGACACGGCGGCACGGGGGTCTCTCCGGTCACACGCTCGCCGCCGCCGCCGGGGGGAGCCGAACTCCAACGGCCGGCAGCTCCCGCGAGCGCCGAGCGCATCGAGCGCAACGCGTGACCGCAGGCGGGGCCACAGCGCTGCGGGAACGGCGGCGCCGTCGCTATGGCAACGGCGGCGCCGTCGCTATGGCAACGGCGGCGCCGTCGCTATGGCAACCGCGGCTCCACGGCAACGCCGCCGACGTCACCCGCGCGGCGATGGAGGGAGGGGGCGGGAGTGACGTCACCGCCGCGAGCCGCGGGTAACCACGGAGACGCCGCCGCCGCCGTTCGCCGTGTTGGCCCGGGCCGGTGTCCGCCGGCGGCTCGGGTCACAGCGGAGCTGCTCCCGCCGCCCCCGCCCCCCGCGCTGCAGTCAGAAATAAAACGATTTCTTGTCATAAAACCTGGTTATGTCCCCAGTCCGCCTCTGAACGGGAAGGGCGGGCTGCCCGCTGAGGGGCTGAGGAAATGGTTTGGCCTCTCGCGTTTGTTCATTTGGAAATGATGGGGAAAAGCGATCAGCTTCACTGATCGGCGATCCGTTTATACAGCATCCAGCCGCACCCGGGTGTCTCTGGTTCCCGCCCAAGGGCTGGCGGGCAGGGCCTGGGCCAAGGCTCTGCTTCTCTTGCTCCTCCTCCATGAAGGACACGGACCTCACCCATCACTGCTCAGCACTGGGGCTTGATTAAAAACCGCGTTTTCCAGGACGCAGCTCTGGCTGATGGAGTGATCCGACAGTACTGGGGATAAGCACCCAGAGCTGAGTGAGGCACCCCAGCAGAGAGTATTGACTTTCTGTAGAAATCATCCAGCAGGATTTCAGAAGGGCCCTATGACATGAAACTTGACCATCAGAGTGTCATGGTTGCTCATCCCTCATTAATCCTCATGGTTTAACACCCATGCACAAGCCTGACAGGCAGCACCGAGCAGTTTTATGCCTCCTACAAACCATGGGTGAGCAGGCAGCCTCCCATCACATGGCACTGATGAGGCCAGCAAAACCAGGTGGTCGTACAACCAAGTGAGCATTGGTAGATGCTTGGGAAATGGTGAAATTCCAGATCCTCAAGACAGATAACCAAGAAAAACAGCCCTTGTTGCCTGGGGGTTTACAGCCTCTATCTGCAGAGCTTCAGATCTCATCCTGAGAACAGGATGAGAAATGGTGTTAATTTAACCCACCTGAGCGTTAAGCATGCATTACACTGTTAGGGTCTTTTTTCTTCTTTTCCCGTAGCTGCACTTGATTTTAAATGATCTTTCATCTGGTTTAAGTTGATTTTCTTTTAATTAAATGACTGAGATAAGTAGAAAGAATTTCAGACTGGGAGGAAAAAGAAACCCAGCTGCAATTGTTAAGGACAGCCATTAGAGAAATATTACCTGCAGCCCCATTTAAAGTTTATGTTTTGATTGCTTTCTTATTACAGTATTGAAATTGTAAATGGAGAATTACACCATGTTATGCTGCTGCATAAGCTGCTACATAAGCAGCCTGAAATTTAAGGTTTTATTTATTTTTATGTTTTCAAGGGCTATGAACAATAGGTGTTTTTTTTTCTTGTATGGTAAATACCACTTTTCCACTTGACTTCGTTATAACACTTAACAGTAAAAGGGAAATACTGCTCTTTCATAAATACATGCAGCAAACTGTCTCCCAGATCTCAGAGGACTGAGCAGCAGAGAAGCAGCTTTGGTTTATCTGGACAAATTTAACTGAAGCATCCAGTCACTTGATTTTGAGCAAACTGCTCAAATTATGTTCCTTAATTTCTCTCACAGTAGTTGACTTGCTGTTCCCCATGTAATGAAGGAAGAAATCAAAGGAAAAAGATATACAGGGCTCCTATGGTGGAATTATTCCCAAACAGACAGCAACAATTCTATGCGAAAGCTATGTCAACTTCCTGCACTGTATTATACACAAGTTTTGATTACCTATTAACTTGGCGTGTTTCTTTGGATTCTTAATTTTTGTAGTCACCCAAATTCAGGTGTAGTAGCAGGTATTTGGTATTGCTCGCTTTATGTTTTTATTGCAAATGTCAATTGTATCTTCTGGAGTTTCTTTGAAAGGTACAGTTTGTCTTATAAGCTAATATATGTGCATTACCGGTTTAGTATGTATTTTTCCCAAGGAGATCAAATGAAATCCTGTTAGATAATAAGTATAAAGAAAAAAAACACCCCTCTTATTCACAGATTAAGCCATTGAGTTCCAAAAGAATTCAATAAAAGCATTGCCACAAAGAGCAGTGCCACAGAGAATCAAATGCTTTTCACATATCGTCTTTCAAAAAGTGAGAGACCTTTGCAGCACCAGGGAAATATGAAATAGCTGTTTCAGAGAAAATGTGCCCATTGTACAAGAGAGATCAGATCATTTGTAAAGCATACAGTGTTTTACAGTATCTCTAGTCTGGAGTCCCCGAGCCCTTTCCAAAAATTAAAAGGTTGAAATTGGAAGGCTTCCCCAAACTAGGGAAAATCTTGGGTCTTCCCCTCTCAAGTTACACAACTTGATAGATTTAAAAATTCTTTGCTTGAATCAGAGCTGTTAGTCATTAATTATGGAGTAAAGAGTCATTAATTATGGACTAAAGTAACAGTAAAAAAATGTTTGCTCTTTTATAATGTTGTCAGGTCACACTGAAAACTTACTCTGCTCTTGGTGCTTGTCCATCATTTGTACAAATGTACCTTCAGAAGGTGTTTTTACACCTGGGAAAGCACCAAAAAGACTAATACAGAGCAGAACATCTGTTGCTTTATATGGGCAGGGTAAACTCTGGGACTTTCATCTTTTTCTCCCTCTCACCATGCTGCCTCTTTGAAGAGCCTACAGATTCAAATTATCAGGTAGTTAATTTGAAAATAATTTGTTGACAAGCTGTGAAGGGCTTTGAGTGAAGTACATGGGGATTTTGTAGCTTGACTTGGGATAGTTGTAAGAAATTAATCAGCTAAACAAGACCAAGCACATTCAGACGCTGGAATTTGTGCCCTTGAGACTGCTGTTCCCAGCCCAGGCACAGAACACACCTCAGAGAAACATCCTTCCAGGATCACTCATTCCTACGCCTCACCCTCGCGCAGGGAGCACACCGCCAGCTCTTACATAAGGTCTCTTGCTCCATCACTGCCATGGGCTGTTGTAAACCATTTTTCTCCCTTTTAGTTCAGGTTCCTAGACGAGCAAAAATGTAGAATAGTGCCAGAATAGTCTGGGGAATGGGGATTTCTGCTGTGGATGATTAATGAAATCTTATTGTTTTGCACTTAGAGGGAAACCATAGCTTCATGCCTGTAAGGTCAAGGCCTTAATATAGTATGTGCTTGACAAAGAGGTACAGAACAATAGCTCATTTTCTGTTATGACTGAACTAAAGCCCCATCAGGTTAGAGGGGAACATGGTAGAAATAGCAACACTGCACTGAAAACTAAAACAAACTTTTTTTCTTTTACATTGCTAGATGCAATTCTGGTGTATTTAAATCCTTCTCTCTACAACTCTACCTGCATCAAGACCAGGGTCTCAAAAGTAAGATGCTGGTCTGTAGATACCTACAAACTAATCATCCTTCATGGTATGCCCCAAATTGCCCCTGGATTAATATAATTTCGGCAGTACTGTGATGAGATAGCCTAAAGGTAGAGACACAGAACAAAAGGCTCCTTGGAGCTCTGTCAGAGCATTTGGTTGGTTCAGTTGGATATTGAAAACAGATTCTTCATGACCTGACCTCCTTCCATCCCAACTTTCCAGATCAGGCTGCCTTGACTTCTCGTGGAACCTGGGAGATCATACTTCTGGATATAGCTACAATGGATTTTTGTGCAAGTATTTTATGGAGAGGCATATTATGGAGTACACTACCAGCATCAGATCCCAGGATCCCCATGGATTTTGCCACTGAGGGAGACCCATGAAGGAATGACATATCTTCTTTCTGAGAACAAAGCTGTTAGAAGCAACAAAGTTCTTGAGAACGGTTTCTTACTAAAAGGGGTAAAAGCTTCATTCCTGTGGGAAATACTGTCACCTTAGGCTCTGCATTGAGACAGTGCACTAATCCCATGCACAGATTTTCTTTTCCCATCACATCCAACCTTTCAGCTCAGCATATGGAGGAAAAAACACAAACCAAGAACCTTTAATTGAAATTTTGCAGTGAAATGTTGATTTTTAAAAGCACTGTTTGGGAGACTTTCTTCTCAAAGTAGATGTGCAACACACTTTGATTTGACAAGTGAATGCAAAGAAATCCAGTAGAAGTTGATTTTAGCAAAATGAGCCCAGCAAACATGTGTGATACTGACCACCAGCCTGGAGCTATTGTACAGAAAACCCGATGTGCAAGTTGGGAAGGAGTGGGTGTAATCCAATAAAACAATGCAATTAGGGAAAATGGAAGGAGGTCAAAGTCGGAAAGCTTTTGATTGCTTTTTGCACTGGCATTTGTCAAGGTGAGCAAAACCCATTAGCAAGGAGCAGGCTGAGTTTTAACACATCTGAGTCTTTAAAAATGTTAATGTTTAATAGGGTGTGCTCGTGCTTTATATATCCCTGATAACAATGGATGGGCTGATAGGCATCTCTTGAGGTTGTAAATCAGTGGCAGAGCCTTGCAGGGCACACAAGCAGTCGGTGTTCACTCTCATGGTTTATTGTGTTATCAGAACTCATTGACTGAATTATGGCCTTATAACAGCTCTTTCTCTGCATTATCCTACTGTTACTGTAGCATTATTAACCTGTGTCCCATTAGAAGATTATATGCCCTTCTCCAGATGAGCACACAGAAGTTAGATCACTCTGTGGCTGTTTAATTTACAGGGTCATTTTCTAGAATGAACTGTTTATTTCCCTGAGCTATGCCCACAAACTCTGCTTACCTGAAGATGATACCAGTTCTGGCTTGGACTAGTAGAAAGACAAAGACATGTGAGCAGGGAGCAACGTTTTCTCCTCAGTCCTGTGTGAGATGCCTCACCTGCGAGCCAACTGCTCAGTAAGAGTCCCAGCAATCACATCATTTGCTCAGAGAAGAGTTCAACCGAGCAGGATATTCTTGGAAATGTCTGGAAGGAGAGGACACAGACCAAGACACTTCAGTGGTGCAGCAAATCTTGACATGGACATGGCCATCCATTGCCTTCCTTTCTTTGCCTGTCCTTCCTAGTCATCTTCTGCATGGGGCAATCCCACCTCGTGAAAAACTCCACTCTTGATAACAGGCCTTGGAGAACAGGCAGACATGCAAGCACCTTTTTCATGTCAATCTCATTAGAGTTTATTGATTCCCCTTGCCTTGGGTTAACGTGCTTTTATTATTATTAATAAATAATCTCTTTTTTTCCCTGTCAGTGGAGCCTGCATCCAGGAGCCTTGGAGGATTCTAGAAAAAGTGTTATTAAAACTAAAGATTTCTAAAGGATTGAAGTGTCCAGTAATCTGACAGAATCTGCCACTGAGGAGTAAAATATCCCTGCTTGAGAATGTGAGACAGCATCAAACTGTCTCCTTCTCTGAGCCACCATTTAAAACTGCAACTTCCTGTTCATGATCACTTCTGCTTTGTTATCATCCCCCAAGGGTGCAAAGGGTGTGGGTGGCTCTTGGGAGCTGTTACCCAGGCACATTGGCTCTAGCAGGACCTTTCCCTGGCATGGTACACAACTCAAGACAGCTGAAGTGACAAAACTGTTGCTGTGAGCTCCTCCTGGCTGGCACTGTCTCTGCAAGAGCTGCCTACGCAGCCTCCATCCTCTCGCCAGCTGTAGAGCATGGTCCTGGCTTCTTCCAGGTTACAAAGATCCAGGATCTGTTTCCCAATCTAGGCAGGAGTGCCTGGAGGGGATGGTTTCTTCTGGAGAATTGCATGCAATACTCATAAACAGGCAGGACAGCCAGGAAAGGGTCATCACCAAATTCAGAAATAGAGATGGACATCCAGGCACACAGTAAACTGCAAAATAGGGACTGAAGAGGTCTTAGGAGCATTATGAAATTGGCAATAGAGCATTTTTTTGGGACAGATATCAATACCAGAGTCAGCAATGAAACACCATGTGGCTCAAGTAGATAATTTTGCTGGGGTGACAGAAAGCAAAGAATCAGAGCTGTAAGTAGACCCACTCTCATCTGTAATCTTCAGTCAGCATATCTTCATGCCACAACTGTTCCTCCTTGGTCAGCCTTGTCTCGCCTGAGGACTTCGTTGCCAGCTGCACCTTTGGCCATGCAGTACTTCGGGCTTTTCCTCCTTTACCCTGCCTCCTCCACTGGACCAGCAGTGGTCCAGCCAAGTCCCGTGACCTGACACTGTGGCAGCAATCCAGCATGGGTCTTGTTCTTTAATTCTTCTCGTGAAATCACGTTGACCACAACATGCCCATAACACAGATTTTCACTGGAAAACAAGCCTTGCCCCAGTGTTGTAGATGAAATAAGAGCTCCAGATTAAGGTAATCCAGTTTCAGAATAAGATAGGGTGCTTTATTTGGCAGGAATAAAAAGTACATCTGGTCTAAATGGAAGTAAACAAGATCTCAGAATCCTTTTCTCTGTGTAAAGCCACTTCTGCAGAAGGTGTGTTCAGGCAGTGACAGAAGGGCTATAAAGGGACCCCAAGGTGCTCATCCCCACACTTGGACATAGACATGGCCATACTGAGTTTACTGCAGTATGTGGGCTCTAGCTCACTGCTCTATTTGGCAGCAGGGCTGCTTGCTCTCCTTTACTTTCTTAGCAGCTCAAAGAAGTCCATTTGCAGTTTGCCTCCCGGACCACGACCTCTTCCTCTCATCGGAAACTTGAACGTGGTGGATCTGAAGAAGCCGTTCCAGTCGCTGATGGAGGTAGGGCCTGAGTGAGCAGGAGGAAAACATGCCAGTCCTGAAGTGAGAAATGCAGCTGGGGAAATGGAGATGTGGTTGTGTTTGTGTTGTGTGGAAGGCAGAAATGAGAGCTATGGCGTACAGGCAGGATGACTTTACCCTCAGAGGTATACATACACATGCATGTATCTACATATATAAATGGAATACACACATTCCTTCCTTTATACACACACAAGTGTAGAACCTCCTCCCCTTGCAATCAGCTCCATAGTGTTGGTATTTTAAGCCCTTTCGAGGCTGCAGGTAAAAGACGTGCCTTGGGCCAGTCTGCTGAGAGATCAGGAACAATTTGCCTCAATAAACGTCTGACTGCAGACAGACCTCTAGGAAGGAAGGAAGGAAGGACAGCAGAGGAAATAGTACAATATGCACATTTACTTCCAATACTACTTATACCTCTACAATGCAGAGGTCAGCACTGCCTCCCCAACCCTTCCCCTGCACACACACACTGGCAAGGGGTGTGTAAGACTTGATGGGTGGCTTTTATATGTCTAGGTAGACAAATAGCTTTTCCTTATGCAGCTCCAAAGATACTTTTATTTCTAAAAGAGAAAAAAGAAGATCTGAAATAAAACAAACAAAGCCGAGTGCAGTGTTTGTTTCAGAAAGTGTCTGGTGTGTTCCCATGGGGAAGCTGGGACAATTCCCACATAAATTTAGATTTCTTCTGTAGAGGTTGAGATGCCACGAGTGACCTGTCACATACCCCATGACATTTTCCAATTAGTCCTAGAGGAAGGGGCATCCTGGGCTGGAAAAGTACAGAATCCCTATAGCAGTCACTCCATGTTCATCTGCCTTAACTTAGGGTGCACAGGATGGTGCAAAGCACAGTTTTGATGAGCTTCTGGTCCTGAGCTCCCAACTGATCATCAGTATGTTTGAGGGTGATGGTATGAAAGGGGAACTGGTTTTGGTGGTAGTGGGAGATTTTATGATGCAAACATCACATGAAGGCACCAAACTAATTTCCTATAATCTGCCAAGCATCTTTCCTTAAGCTTTCAAACCTGCCACATCCAATACCTGTGTTGCTGAGAAAAAACAGAGTTGATGCCAAGAAGTACTTAATGCAAAGAAATGACCAAGGGAGGGCTGGGAGGCAGCTGTGATTCCCAGCCCCTGGCTCTGCCACACACCCTGTGTGCTGCCAGGGATGAAAGAGCCAGTGTTAATGTTATCTCCCAAGCCGTCAAACCACCATTTGATGAAAACAAATTCAATTTGTCTGGTGTAATAACAGGAGCTGCTTCTAATCTGAGATTCAATTTTGGGAATATATCGAATGCATAGCGAATGGCAACCCAGGCACATTGGAAACAAGCAGATATTTGGAGAGGATGACTTGCAGGGTGCTTAAGCAAAGCCTAAAACACCGAGTGAATGATTGGATTTGTCAAAGCCACCCTTCTGTGTAAGAGATGATTCATATTTAATTTGCTCTAGAAGCCTAGGGCTCCTGTGACATTACATACAAGAATATGCTTCCTAGTCGGATTCAAGTTCCTGTCGGCCAGAGAATAATTTCGCAATGACTGCAACACTACCCACCTTGCCATAATTAGAGACAAGTGCTGTCCTGAAAGAAAGGGTTATTGTCTAGCTTTGTTTTTGTAGTGTTTGTGGCTTCAGCCTCAAAGGTGTGTGCATGCCTACTTGCCTCAGGTCAGCAACATTAAAATAAACAGGCCTGCCTGCTACAGCATTTCCTAACCAGCCTCTGAAGGGTAGTATCGCTACTGGCCTGTTACTGCAGAACACCACAGGAATGCAATGGCATTCTGTTGGCTTCTCTGATAGTAGCAGAGATAGCAGACACCTTGTTGTGCAAACAGGGTGCAAGCAGAGATGCTGGCAATCGATAGCTGCTGCTCATTTGTTGCATCACAGCAGCACCTGGAGACTTCAGGCAAGGCTAGGAGGCTCTTTTTGGGCTAGAAATCACCCAGGGTGACTAGTGCCAGCATCTGGGTCCAGAACTGGGCTTGAATGAACATATTTATTCACCTTGATAGCTCTCCAAGATATACGGCAATGTCTTCACTGTGCATTTTGGACCCCGGAAAGCTGTAGTGCTGGTTGGATATGAAACCATCAAGGATGCCCTCTTAAATCACGCTGAAGAATTTGGAGAGAGGGCAGAAATACCTATATTTAGGCAAATGACACAAGGAAATGGTAAGTGACCTTTTGATTGCTTAGTTTTTATCATTTGTCTGTGTTCATTACATTCTTACAGAGGTCTATCATCTTCTCACAGATTGCTTTTTGTTTCTGTAGCTTTGGCAGGAGTGTGTAAGGCCTTACAAATGTTTATTAACCACAGGTAACATAAGGATGTTGCACCTCTATTTTAGGCATAGTATTCAGCCACGGAGAGCTATGGAAAACTATGAGAAGATTCACCTTGTCCACACTGCGAGATTTCGGAATGGGAAAGAGAACCATTGAGATCCGGATCCTGGAGGAAGTAAATTCCCTTATCAAATATTTTGAATTCTATCACGGTGAGTGTCAAGACTTTCACCCAGAGATTGAAAACATCTCTAGCAGAACAATAAAGATTAATCAAAGTTTAACTCCGAGCAAATGGTATCTCGTGGTTAAAGTTCAGCACTTGCTGATGTAGGTTATTAAACTGAGGCCTTAAAACATTGAAACTGAGTTCCCTGCTATGAATTCTGGGAGGTAAGTTTTTCCTTTGGGAGCTCAGGACTACATTTCCAGAGGAATCCAGACTGAAATGAGCATAATCACATCATACATTTGTTTTCATTGGTTGAAATACAGGGAAACCATTTGACCCGAAGATGATACTCAACAACGCTGTATCCAATGTCATCTGCTCTATATTGTTTGGAGAGAGGTTTGAATATGATGATCCTGCATTCCTAACTTTGCTGAAGCTGCTGAATCAAAATACTAAGCTGTTGGGCTCCCCTATGGTACTGGTAAGAGCTTGATTTTATGTTTTAGCTTTTAGGTGTTTTGGGTGATTTCCAGTTGCCAGTGTTTGTCCTCCCAGCCTTTCACATCTTGCTTCTTGAGAACAATAGGAGCCAGCCAGCCTGTACAGAACACACCTGCAGGTCTGTATCCACAACACACAGATTCTCAGGCCCCTGCACTTAGTCTGACAAGCTTGTTAGTGAAGATGAAAAGCCAAAGTATTCATGAAGGGAACTATTTTACCTTCCTTGAAGAACAGAAGCACAATACATCTCTCATATCAGAGATTGTCCCTAAAATGCCATCTAAAATCTGCCTCCTTGCATTACACTTTCAGTAACTGAGTTCTACAACCCCTGGAACTAGGTTTGACAAAGTTATTTTTCTTTTAATTTGGCCACTGAAACTCAAACTTTGCAAAATAACAGCTGATATAAGCCTGATCCTTCCTGACAGAAAGCTGCATCTTTTCTTCTCCACTCTGTCCGTGGAGTCACCTTTCTGAGCTACACTAAGGTCTGGAGCTGGCTGTAACTCCTGACTAGCTAAGCTCAAAAAGAACAGGGCAGAGCTACACACACTGTACAGACACTTTCCCAGGACAATGCACCAGCTAACAGCTAAGATTGGGTGTTTGTTTAATTTCTGCCAGGGCAGATAGTGGTTTCCTTGAAGATGCACATAGCTCTCATGGGATAATAAAAGTGAGACCCCTCCTTTCTCCTGACTTACTGCGATGTTGTAAGTGCTGCGCATAAGCTAATTGGCTTGGAAAGCACCATGTTGACACAATAATATTGTCTGTCTGGGGAAGAACTGGCCAATTCAAGTTCCTTCTGCTGCCATAAGATGTGATGCACTGAGGGCTCTCTCTGGAATGAATACAAATGCTCACATGTCCGTCTTTCACATCTGAGACCCTTTATCCCATCACCTACACAGCTGAAAGCCCTAAAAGAAAGTCAGTCTGATGATTGTCCTAGAAGTCATTGCAAGGACTCAGACAGAAGTATAACAGAGAGAATGTTCTATTTCTGCAGCAATTAAAAGCTGCTAAGACTGTACAAGTGAATATGAGGGAATCACAGCCTGAAATGTCAGGGTATGGGACAAGGGATCAGCGGTGTGATTTGAGATACAAGTTTGTGTTCAAGGTGCCAATTAACAATAAGGCTTCTCTTGCTCCACAGTTATATAATTTCTACCCATCCCTTGGATTTCTCTCTGGAGCTTCCAAGACTGTGCTACAAAACATTGCTGTACTGAATGCTTTTCTCCAGAAGCTCTTCCAGGAACACAAAGACGAGTTTAATGAAAATAATTTAACAGGCTTTGTTGATGCCTTTGTGATGAAGCAACAACAGGTACTTTAAAGCTACGTCTCAGAATCTTTCTATTCTCTTAGCTCTGACTGACTGTCTGTCAGGGTTTGGGAGTGAGTGGAAACACAAGAACTGAGGTGAACAGAATATAGCAAAGCTCATACTCAGAGTAAGTTGTGCTGTATTTGCTCCATAGCTCCACTGAAACTACTGGTTAAAGGGATCTAGTTGCCAAAATATCCCATATGGGTGAAACAAGGTGCTACTGAGATCATCCTAAATCTGCCTGCAAGAATGGTACAGTGATAAACTTCATTGCAGTAACTAATTTACAACTGACCTAATAGAAGGATGTGGGGATTGCAGATACACTTTGGACCACACAAATTCCCTACAGGAATGCTAAAATGCTAAAATACAAATATTTAGCTTCTCAGACCACAGAAAGTCACAAAAAGTTAAAATGCAGGTGAAAATGGTGCCAACACAGTCACATTGGTATCACCTGCTGTAGAACTTAAAGGCATTTTGGTATGTTTTGAAGGAATCAAAGAAACACTACACTATGTTCAATGAGGGAAATCTTCTGTTTTCAACCCTGGACCTCTTTGCTGCTGGGACTGAGACCACTGCCACAACTCTACGCTGGGGTCTTCTTCTGATGATGAAATACCCAGAAATTCAGAGTAAGGCTGAGAAGTCCTCTTGTACAATACACTGCTGCATGCTTAAGGTTTTTAGTTGTGGGAGGGAGTGTAACTCATTCAGTGTTGTCTAGAGTAATTATTCTGAGTACTCTGAGAGAGATAACAACAGTTGACTTTACAAAGGAATTTTATTCATTTGGATTGCAATAAACCAGCCCAGCCAAGTGGGAGAGGCTAAGGGCCAGTCTACAGTTACAGTAAAGCTCCCCCATCGTTATTCTCCTGCAGGCTATGGACTGACGTCACTAAAGGTCTCCTCAGGAGCTGATTCTGATCTTGCTTCTGTTGAATGCTATGGGGTTACAAAGGTGTGTGATCAGAATCAGGCAGGAGGTGTACAGTAGAGACTCCACTCGAGCTCCCTTGGCTCAACAACAAACCTGAAATAACCACGTCGTGCCCTGACTTACCCACTTCTGCCTTTCTCAAAGACCCCTCAAAGTTTTCTCCCTTTTATATATTGGCCAAACAGCAGGCCATTTCAGTTGCAAGATAAGAGGGTTATCAGCTTCTTAATCCTTTCCTCCCTCCAAGGAAAGATTCAGGAAGAAATGAACCATGTCGTTGAGCCAGGAGAGCTGCCTAAGTTGGAAGACCAGAAAAAAATGCCTTACACAGATGCAGTGATTCATGAAATACAAAGGTTTGCCAACATTGTCCCAATGGGTGTATCACGATCAACTCCTGCTAATGTGAATTTCCAAGGCTATGTGATTCCTAAGGTGAGCTTTGAGGCTAGTAGCTTACACTGCACAAGTTCCTTACAGTTTTATTTAAAGCAGACATATAGCCATCTAAAGGCATCATGATGCGTGCTCTGATCTATGACGTGATCCTTTGTCTTGGGTCCAGGATAACTGTTATAAACGTGCACAGGACTGTGGTCTGCTACAGCTGTTGGAATCCAGAATAACCATAGAGTTTAATTACATCACACTGATTTGAATCTCTTATGCCAAACGTGGAGCCTCTACTTCAGCATCTTTCATGAAAGATCTGACTCTGTAAGAAGAGAATGTTTTGTGCTTCAGAAAGAGAGCAGCAGCTACTGATAACAGGCAGAGACAGAGTGGGGCAGGGAAGCATCCCCCAGTTCTGTTTGCTATGACTCAGTCTTCCTTGTCTCTTCATGTTAGAAAAAAGAAATCAGCCCTTGCTCAACTAGGAGTGTGATCCACTGTAAACAGCCACCATGTGTTTCTTTGATCCTGTTCAGGGTACAGAAATAATTCCACTGCTGACCTCTGCTCTGAATGATGAGTTGCACTGGGAAACCCCGGACCAGTTCAACCCTTCTCACTTCCTGGATGCCAATGGCAACTTTGTTAGGAGAGAGGCATTTATTCCATTCTCCATAGGTGAGAGGGGGAATGTGTGCACCACCTGGGGTTGGGCTAAAGCCACAGTTCACACTGATTCCAGGAAAAGTATGAAAGCTGGGGACACAGAACAGAGCGTAAGAGATTTCTGGTCATTTGTCTCATCCACCATTGCTGTAGGTAACCAAATATTGAAGATCTGGGAGACAGTGATTTACCCGAATGTCTCTGAAGTCTCTGAATGGTCTCACGTAACTACAGGCTTCTGTGTGGCTTGAGATCAATTTAGCAGCACCTGTAATATACAGAGAGAAGGAAAGAATATTTTCCTACCTCAGCAGCCTGCTCTTACGGACTGTACATCCAGTTCAGAAAGTCTCATACGTCAACGCTAACAGTTATCGTGCTGATCATCTGTTTCTCTCCTGGTTGTTTGCAGGACGAAGAGCTTGTGTTGGAGAAGGACTGGCCAAAATGGAGCTGTTCCTCTTCTTTGCAGGCTTGCTCCGCAAATTTGTTTTCCAGCCTCCTCCTGGAGTGGATAAGTCAGACCTAGATCTGACTGCTGATGTTGGCTTTATCTTGAACCCTATGCCTCACCTGGTTTGTGCTGCGCCCTATGAATGATCAAACACATGGAAACAGAGTAGTGAACACTGCAAGCTTGAAAGCAAATGTAGTTACAGGGGTGAAATGCTGTCTGTATCTGAACTTTAGGGGAAGGAAGACTCTGGGCACTGCTAGTCTTTCATTCGTGCCACCCTTTCCGACAGCTCTTGTGGTGTCTGTATAACACAAACCCTTCAGACAGCCCTGAGTACTGCTCACAGCAGCAGTGTGATTCATGCCCAGAATAGCATGTCAGAAATGCAGTTTTCAGGGCTGTTTGAAAGAATGAAATGGCTTCAAGCCTCTTCTGTAGCAGTAACTCATCAGAGGCTTTCCCCCGAGAGCCTCCATGGAGAATTTCTCAGCCTGAAGTCCAGGCTCTGTAGCAGAGCTGATTATCGATGGCCCAACTGGAGACAACAGACACTTACTGGATCTGGAAACCTCCCTGGGATGGTTGTTCAGCTGAACCTGAGACTGAGCTTCCATTGTGCCCTACAAACCCACCTTATCTTTATTACAGAGTCCCAGACACGAGGGTGTAACATGGGCTGATGCCAAGAGCCAGGCATGGGTCAATTATCAGAAAACATCTAAGTGGTTTGGGAAGTGGGTTCATTCCAACTCACACTAGGCAATTTATGCTGAAGCGCCGATTTATGATGGGGCCAATCGCACAGCTTTCTGCTTCTGTTAAGAAAGGCGTTTCTACCACTCCCTTACCTCTCTTGGCTTCATGCTGGCTCTGGCACTTGTCTGATCCCTTACTGGGCTATCTTGGATCCCTGAACTGACAGAAAATGACCAGCCACTGCAAGTGAAGAGTTTCTGAGTCAGTGTTGCTAAAGCCTGAGGCAGTATGAGGGCAATGCAGCCTGAGGCTGGGCAGCAGGACTGACAAAGGAGCTCCCTTCAGAGCTGAGAGGCTCAGCACTCTTCCTCACTGACACCTTAGGAGCTGTTATCACAGAATCACAGAATCTTAAGGGTTGGAAGAGACCTTGAAAGATCATCTGGTCCCCTGCCAGAGCAGGACCTCCTAGAGTAGGGTAGTTGCTCTCTAAATCATCTCTACCCTCCACAGAGAGAGGATTATTTGGTGGATGATTCAACTTCCATAAGGTCTGATTTGCTCACTCTCACCTTGACTGCAGAGTGAAACATCATCATAGGCTCCTCATTCAAAATAGTCTCATGTATCAAGTGTGTTGGGATGCACAGGGACAATGTTTTCCATTTGACTGAAAGTGAGGCTTCAGCTCTTTAGAAAATGTTGCTGTCTGCCTTCAGCTCTACGTGAGATACACAGCTCCTGGTACTTAAAGCTTTCTTCCTCTCCAGACATTCCTTGTGCCAGGGATAGCAAGATCTCCAGGCAGAGTAACAGATCAGCTTGCACTGCTGACCAAATACAACTGACACAGGCACCCACAAAGTTGTATGTGCACAGCAGGAGCAGGTCCCTGGCAATAAGAACTGCAAATGAAATTTTAGTGCTTGCAAAAAGTGCTTTGGCCACTCACATAGGAACCAAAGTTAAAAATGCAGAGCTGACAGTGCTCACATTCTGTCAGCAGAAAGCCTGCATCACTGTCAGGGCTAATAGGATTTTGAATGTAGTCACTGTGAAAACAGATGCAAAACTGGTAATAGAGTCTGGAAGGAAAAGCAAGTTGGACTTTGTTACCAAGTCGCTCACCTGGACCACTAGTTGTTATAAGGGGAGGGTCTCTGTAGAAAGCTGGTGACACCCCAGAGACTGTGGCTGTCCTAGAGCAGCTGCTTTGATTACTGCAATTAGTGATTTATTTCATGTTGCAGCCATTAGGAGCAGGAACAACTAGCTGTGCCTGCAAGGCTACAGCTCTTCAAGGAAGCGTGGTACGTGTGTGACATCTGAATGGTGGTGGGAGACAGAAGAAGAGGTGGCTTTATGTCCCCATATGAAACTGAGGAGCAGGGAGTCACTGAAGGTGCTTTTGTGTTGGTGTGAAGGCAGGAAAAGCAGGTTAGAATGAAAAATTAAAAAGGAAAACCAGAAAGTTACAGAGGCTGAGGGGGCAATTATGGTAAATCTGTAGTATAAATCTAAAGCCACCATGATCTAAAGCTGATTTGTGCTGCAAATGAAAGGAAAGAAAGGAGAAAGAGAATATGAAGGGATGACAAATTCCTTGGCCAAGGTAGTAACTCCTCACACTAGCTTTAGTTCACACAACCAAAGGCAGCCCTTTGATAGCTGTACTGTACCTTGTACTGGTACTGCACTTGGATGTGCATTGTACCATGAGGCCAGCTCCAGCTTCTGGTTCCATCCAAGGAGTCTGCTTGCAAGAAAAAGAAAGTCTTCACTGCTACACTTGCTTATGTTTGTTTTGCTGTTGTTCTATTTGTACTCCAGCTACTACAAGCCTGATCTTATCTCCTGCTTCATAAACAAACATTTTTCTCTGCTGTTGATCTATCTGGTGTTGTGTGACGAAGCTGATTTTGGGTCAAACTGGTAAAATTGAGCTGCACCACTGTTAATACACCAATGCTAGAGAGGCTGGATCTCTGAGCAACGTTTAGCAATGCAGAGTGAGCAATACTCATAGCTACACATGGCTTGAAAGAAATAACTGTATTTCTGACTCCAGAAAATCACAACTGCTCTCTGAGACAGGAGGTGGCTCTGGATAGCTCTCTGATGTGGCTCCTTGCTTTAAAGGAACTTATCACAGTAAAAGCCAGTAGAAGCTATCTGAGGCTGTGGTCCTGGATGCACTGCTGGTCGAGAATGGGGCTAGCAGGGAAGGCACAGAGATTTGGAGTGATTTACATTAACTTAAAGGATGCAGGGCTCGTGCTTTACTGCCTGTTTGTCCCCAGCCTGGCTTTCTGGCAGCGCACTGGCTGTGCTTAGGGGTCAATGGAGGATGCCCACACTCCAGGTCCTCACCAGCACTACCTGGCTCCCATGCCGTGGCAGGGGATTGCCCCACAGACAGGAGGGTTTGAGGACAACCAGTCTGCCAGCAGCCTGCGGGGGAACTAGGCTGCCCCAGGAATGCACCTGGAGGGGTGTCAGTGCCTGGCAGGTGCTCAGTGCTGGGCTCTGTGTGCTCAGGCAGGGGAGCACGTAGCAGCGCGGCTCCGGAGTGAAACACGTACCAGACACATTACTGAGACAGGAATTTCTGGTCATCGCAGGAGCTTTACTTACCTTTGTCATTTTAATGCATTGCACTCAGAGCCTGGTTTGAAAAAAAACCTCATATACGCTCCCCCTGCCTGCCCCCCAGCTTTTCAGAGATGATTAAAGTCTCTTTCTGAAAGGCCTTTGTATGATTCCAGCAGCTCCCAGGGCAGGGAGGAGATACTGGGAGAGCAGCTGTAGCTTTTGCACTGCAGGGTGCTGCCGGTCAAACAAAGCCCTGCGGGAACAAACCCTTTGCACGGGGCACAGAGCATGTGCCATCACAAGTTCTCATCACAATGCCCACATTCTGCATCCTGTGCTAGCCCTGTTCCTTCTTGCCTGTCTTTACAGCCCCTTTGCCTCTTAACTCATTTGAGCAGGCGGGGCTGAGTCATCCTGGGCATGCTTTGGGGGAAACTGTTGCCTCCAACACACTTCTTGGAAACTAATAATAATAATAAAAAAAAAAAATCCCAGAGATGTTGCAACACCCTTTGCTGCTTCTGCTCCTGGGCAACTGCTGAGCTGTGACATCTCCAGCCAAGCAGGCAGCTCCAGCGTGCCACCAAGCAGCCGTTGGCTCTGGGGCCTTGCTGACCGCAGCGATGCCCCACTTCAGACTTCCTTCCTTCCCTACCTTCTTCACATTTGCAAGGCTCAGGAGCCATATTTGCTGAATAATGGTCTTTATGTGATCTGACCTTTGGATATAGGTTACCTTTGCCTTATGCTTCGTGATCATGTAAGACAGTTCTTTCTTCCCTAAAACAGTCTTACTCCATTGGCTGTTCATCCCCACTATCCTCCTGAAAACCACTATTCAAACGGGTACATCTCAAATCTTTCTGTATGAGACTGAAATCTTTACGAGGGACACAAGCTCCAGGTCTTTAGTATCTTTGACTTAAAATAATTCTCCTGTCTCATTCCCCTTCCGAAGTCTGCAGGGTCATCTATCTTCATTAACTTCAACTTCTTCCCTCTGTTTCTAAGAAGCTGCTCTTGGAAAATGAGGAATCCTCTGAGAAGTTTCAAATATGATTTTGTCTTTCTGTTCCACTCATGAATCCACTCATGAGCACTTGATCCAAGCTAATTTTCCACAGCTAGCCATTACATGTCCTCTGCTTCAGACACAAAGTCTGAAATCACATCCCTTCCGGGCAGTTCAGAGACGACTTTATGAGGGAGTTTATGGGCTACAACCCCCAGGGATACATGGGCTTTACCACTATTAACAACCTTTGATCTCCACTTGACATCGAGAAAACTCAAGTCTCCCATAACAATACTATTTTTCTCTCTGGTAACACGAAGTTCTCAAACTCTACCCAAATCTCAATCTGGAAGTTTCTACTGGGATTTGAAGAAACCTTTTCTTATTTCCCCCTGCCAGCAGAGTGTTTGGAGGGTCATAGAACTGCTAATAAAGGACCTCGAGGTCTCAGGGGGAGGAGGAGGTTATAGAGGAATGCCAAGCACCTTTTCCCATGTATATGTTCTTGCACACACATGCATGGGTTTGTAATTTGAAACTCTCTTTACTTCTGGACAGGCTTTGCAAACTGCTTAGACCACATTCTCTGAGGTGTTTAAAGAGGGTGGAGTATGCAGTATTTATTTAGGTACTCTACAAACCTTAATAAGAATCGAGTGCTTGTAGCAATCGCAGAGAGCAAACAGAAAGCCAGCTGGCAGAAACTGTACAGTGCCACTGCATTTTTATTGCTTCTAACCCCCAAAACCCAGATTACTACTAAAAAAAAAATATGTCTTTTTTCATTTCATTTATCTCTGATACTACATTAATTTATCTGCTGTGTGCAGCAGTATTATTAGCTGTACTTTATTTTTCAACTGGCTATAAAAAACCAGCTTTTAAATTTCCTCCTGGTCCAACTCCTCTTCCGATCATTGGTAACCTGCACTTGATGGATCTTAGAAGGCAAGATAAATCACTAATGAAGGTAGGACAAAAACTCCCCAACCCAGATCCTTATAGATTTTAAATCTACCTGGGATATATCTGTGAAAATATTTTGTCTTTTTAAATTCAAACTAAATTGTAAAGGTGTGAAAATTGCTTTATGGTGTTTTTCTGGGGCTTCTTCTAACCAGTGTGTGTGTGTGTCGATGCAATGTCATTTATGAGCGATCAACCATTAAAAAAGACCTCTGGGTAAAACGGGACTTCTTCCTGTAATTGTGAAGATGTACATGAAGTATATAATGCTTGTGGGATTTGAAATATTAATTTGACAGCTTGGACACCCAGAAATCTTTTCAAGCACTAGGACGTGACTAACATGAAGTGAAATTGCTTCCCTCCTCTGCTCCCTGGAGAACTGGCGTAGGGAATCACACGATGCGGTCACCCCACAAGTGCTTCGGAGAGGGCCAGATCCAGATGCCCTGTAGCATCTTCCCTCTTGATGAATTGGATACACATGAGAATCTTGAGAGTAGTGGGAAGGCAGAGGTGGAAAAGTTACGCTAAGGAACTAGAATGAACAGCCTGTAAGCAATTCTCTTAACCTGTAATTAAGGCAACTTACCCCGCTTACGGTGGCAAACTGTTCTTTGGTGCAAGACGAGGCTGGCAGAGGCTGGGGTGGTTGTGTCGGGCTGCTGGGTGCTACCCTCTCGCCTCAGCAGACAATGCCCAGGGGGATTGCCCTGTACCGGGTCAGGAGAGCGGGAGCAGCCAGAGCACAGCAGCTCATGCCCGAGTGCCTTCACGGCTCCCGTTAACACCGCCGCTGGCACAGGCTGGCAGGTGTGGGGTGAGCACTGCCACGGGGTGAGGCTCCCAGCGCCTGCTGCTGCTGAGGGTAATGTCAGGGCTGGGGTCAGTTTACCCAGCGGGGCTGGGCAGACGTTGCTACAGTCTCTAACGGCAGTTTGGAATTACCTCCGCATGCTTTCATCACCTGCTAGGCTATATTTGGTATTGCCTATGTTTGCCTTGACTTTAGGGTTACTCCAGTGGGGTTATCCCTCCATCTCACCCCACAGAGAGCGAAAAATGTTGACTGAGCAGCAGGCTGAAACATTTGTTGGCTGGGCACCCTGATGGGCTGTCCTCCTCCCCTGCCAAAGCTGCCAGTGGACCTGGAGTGGGCTGAGGCTGCATATGTACACCTGGTGTCAGCTTAGGCAGCAGATTTGCACGGTGGCTTCCCATCACCTTGCTCCAGTCCAAACTCCTATTAGCTTTCCCTGAATGCTATTTTCAAGCTGCCAGGGAGCAAAATGCAGCCACAGCAAAGGTAGGCAGAGGTAGGCAGGAGCTTGAAAACCACGCAGCAAGGCACAGCTGTGGCAGGGAGCTGTGGAGAATTTGCCCTGAGGCGTGTGGCAGTGGAAGAGCCTCTCTGTGTTATGGCAAAGATGCACCCAGAGACTTCCCAGTGCAAAACGAGCACCACTTTGTGTACAAACATGTACAGCCTTCTGTTCCTGCTGTGAATTTCCCTGCTGTGGCCAGGTAAGCTCTAGTTACGAAAGCCAGGTCCCAGCAGAGGGGCATGGGTTTGCCATTTGTGGTCTGGTCATCCAGAGCAAACTAAACACCCAGAATGGGGCAAACTGGTCTAGTAGCAGGGATGCAGGAGTGCTTTGGTACAAACAGAGCACCATACTGAAGTTTTCCTGTGTGATAGCATCGTTATTTGCACTAAAATATCTTCTCTGTTCTCTTCTTTCTCCGCCTTGCCAACTTGTGTTGCCATTTGAGGTCTGGTCTTTAGGTGGGTTTTTTTGGTTTTGCATTTACTTCTTCCTTAATTGCAAAACCAGATCAGTTACATACTGATTGGGGTAGGGGTTCCTTTGTGGCAATAAGCCTAAAATCCATGTGGTTGCTGGTCAGGCACCCATACAAAAAGCCTCTTCTTTGACCATGATGAGCTCCAGCTCACAGGTGCTGTTCTGCAGGCAGTAGCTGAGCAGCCATTCCCCGCAGGATGCTGACACACAATATGTCCCTTCAGAAAGCACGGGGCACTTGCCCTGTGCATTCTCCGTCCCCTCTCCTTCTCTCCCTTCCTGACCATCACAGCTCACCTCTTTTTCAGCTTGCGGAAAAATACGGCCCTATCTTCACCCTCCACTTTGGGTTCCAGAAAGTTGTGGTCCTGACCGGGTACGAAGTTGTGCGGGAGGCGCTTGTGGACTACACAGAGGAGTTTGTAGACAGACCATCCATCCCAATATTTGACCAAATTCAGAACGGAAACGGTACTAGAGCAATGAGCCGGGGTGGGTGGGAGGGACGACAGCGTCGCTTAGCGCCAGCCTAACTGTGCGTGCCCGGAGCACAGCTTTTAAACATCCTCCTCGGATCCTTCTGAAGCCAAGCAACAGAAAACATTTGGCTTTCCTTGCTGGCAATGCAATGCCTCCTGGCTTTCCATCATTTTTGGTAATGCACCTGTGGCCAATCCATATCCTAAACATTGGAGGGTGAGGAGCGGGATATTTAAAAGCACAATGGTAATTCTGGGGTTAATTTCATCACATTTACAAACCCTCCCCACGGTTTCACGGGATTTTGGACTAACTGGTTTGGCTCTAGGGTTTTTTCCTTTTCCCACTGCCAGGTGTCACAATTTTGGACACCATCAGTCCCCCACAACTTGCCTCTCCACAAAGGCTCTTGGGTGGACCAACATGAAACAAATTCAGGCAGAAGCAATAGGCTGAGGCTGGAAATTCCCCCCCCCCCCCAAACAGCCCCATCGTTTTTTCAAGGCAATTCCTCAGTATTTCAGAGGACTTTTGGTCTTGTTTTTCCATCCTGTGCTTCATCTGAGGCTTTAGCTTTGTGCATCCAAAAGGCAGCTTTATATGCTGGTCACAGGCTGAAGTTGGGATTACAATTAGGAATTAAGTTACCCAGCCATAATATCAATAGATTTCTGTATCACTACATAAAGAAGAGAAATTGATGAGGAAAAAAGCATTTTTCAGAGCTAATTTGCATGTACAACATCCCCGTGGGAGACTGTTAGCTTTGCACTTACCTTCTTAGCTCAAGCCTGAGCCACTTAGCAGTGAGCCAGAGCTGTAATTCACAGGGACTCTTAAGTAACAATGGTCACAAATTTTCCCATGAAAACATTTTTTCTTCAGAAAATGCCAATTTGTTGACTCTGAAGCTGTTTACAGAAAAGGAATGATCCAAATTAAATTGGAATTAAAGAAAAAAAATTAAAATGCTTAGAAATTTGCTTTGCAATTTTTAAAGAATTCTTGCTTTCCAAATTAAAGCTTCACTGCTTTAAAACAGTGTTTATTCCAGAAAAAGCAAACACATTTAAAAACCCTGCAGCCAAGACAAAGAAGTGAAGTGCTGGAATCCAGCTTTTAGATTGACACCATCTGAGATAGTCTTTAGATTATTGGCACAATTTTTTCTCCCACTCTTTCCAACACTCTGACAGGATCAAATACCCGTCCCTGCTTGTTGATGTTAGTGATCATCAAGGCAAGAGCTCAGAAACCTCCACAAAATTATAGTGTTTTTGCCAGTGCTGAAAATACAGTGTTGCTGGGAATCTCATTAAAACAGTTCAGCGCTCACCACAGTTTGGGAGCCTGAGTTATCCCATTCCACAGTGATAAAACATCTTTATGACTAGAACAGGACTAACAAAGAAGCTTCAAAGACACAAGGTTATTGCTTGAGGCCTTAGGCTTGCAACCAAACAGGGTCAAAAAGGTTGCATGACTGACTTTAACCAACATCTCTCCCTAGCTCTACAGCCAACCCATTCTGGTCTGAAAGCCATGCCTGCTTAGCTCGCACTCAGGAGAGGGCTCGGGCAAACTGAATTGGGTGGGAGCTTGTTTTTCCCAAGCCACAGGCTCTGTGAGACTGGGAGAATTGAGCTAAGAGGATACAGGGATGAGGCCCACAAATGGGTAACTCTTAGTCCCTATATCTAGATCCTTCCTCATCCAGTCCCCTCTTTTGTCTCGTGCGGTGGGGCTCCTCCGCACATGAGCCCAGCGGCGATGTCTCATGGCCTCTCCAGGTTTGTTCTTCTCTGTTGGGGAGCTGTGGAGAACAACTCGGAGATTCACTGTGTCCAGTATGCGCAACCTCGGCATGGGGAAAAAAATGATAGAAGGCAGGATTTCTGAGGAGCTTCACTTCCTTATTGAGAGGATCAAATCCTTCAAAGGTGAGCAGCAGACCGTCGCGGTGCTGTACTGTTGCAGATGCTGATCATGTACACCACTGCTGCTGCAACCTCTCACATTGCCATCTTCGTCCTGTTGCAGGGGAACCTTTCAGCCTGACATCCTTCAACTGTGCTCCAATCAATGTCACCTTTGTCATGCTCTTTGGAGACAGGTTTGACTATAAGGACCCAACGTTTGTCACCCTCTTAAGACTCATAGATGAAGTTATGATTCTTCTGGGGTCTCCATATTTGAATGTAAGTCATTTCCCTCACAGATTAACATTTGTTTTACACTGGGCTGTCACATTTGTGAGCCACAGGAACCACAAGATCTAGTTCAGTGTTTTTCAAATGTTCAGAAACAGCCATTACACCTAAAACGTTCTCTGTGTACCACCTCTGCCACTACAAATGAGCTGCCAGATTCCCTTTTGCTACTCTCCTTTTCAACCATCCTGCACACCTGAGTAGAACTAAAATGAGAACTGAACTATGGTTATTTTAGCTCCACAGTTTTTTCTTTTTTGTCATAACTGCACCCTTCATTTAGGCTTTCTTTGCCTTTGCTGCATTTTCTGAAAAGACTCATTCAGCATTGATGTCCAGGTGAATGAGACTTCAGAAACCATTAAAAATACTTCCTTGGAGAGTACCAGAAAAACTTTGATTATCTTCACGCTATCACATCCAGCCTTTGATAGATGATGCTGAAAAAAACTAACTAGTTTCACACTGATCTAAACTGCTGGTGGCTGGCCTGGACACTGAAGCCCCAGCTCTGTTGAGAGGCTGATCAAGCTGTTACTTGTAGAGGATCTGTTCCCACAGAACAGCATAAATGCTTAAAATTAGGTACTGCTAATTAAAGGCTCAAAAGTTGCAAAGCTTTCCCTGATGAAAATCTTCCTGGGAAGTCCCTAGGATGCTAAGATACTACTGCTGAAAGAAAAAGAGCTCAACAGAAATGCCATACCCTGGGAAGAAGCTGGTTCAGCATTTTGCTATTTCTGCAGACTTAATGTTTTTCTTTTTTTAATTCCTCATTAGTATTTCAATTTCTACCCATTCCTTGGATTTCTTTTCAAAACCCACAAAATCATGCTTGGGAAAATAGAAGATGTGCGTGTCATCTTAAGGCAATACATGAAGGCAAGCAGGGAGGACATCAATGAGAACAGCGTGAGGAGCTACATTGATGCACTGTTATTCAAGCAGCAAGAGGTATTTGATTGCTTATCTCCTTTGGATTTTCTAGCTAAAAACTTGTTGCTGAGTCCCGGTTTCAGTCATTTAGTGTAATTCTAGTGGTATTGAAATCAGATGCCAGTCTGTTACAGGTGGTATCATTTACTGAAGGGATTTTTCTATCAAAATTAGGATATGAAACTCCCTGTCTCCATCTACTCCTGAAACAGAAGCACTAATAATGCCAGATTGACTCCCCGTTTCTACTAGAAAATGCACACATTCACATGAAAGCTGGTTCTGCCCTTCTTCCTACAACAAATCAATAAATCATTGATACTGTTGCTCCAAGGTGAATGATAAAGTACTTGACTAATAAATCACCAGTACAAGACCAAGCTGTGCCCTGCATCCTACTTTAGTAGAGACTTGGCAGTTGATTTAATTCAACACAAAATATTTGTGCTCTGAGTTTTTTCTTCTTTCCAACTGGACCTGGGCCAGCCTTAGGCACTACGTATTCTACCCAGCTATGTGGAGGAAAGGTCACTACAGTCCTAAACCTTCCATCTTTGGTGCTCCCATCTTTAGAGAATGCCGTGCATTCAAGATCAGGTCTGTTTTATCACCCAGGTCACAAACATAAGATTACAGTCAATAGTTTCACAGGCTATGCAATATTTCCCAAGCTTGCTGAGTACTAAGACTGATGGTTTTAAAAGCTTTCTTACCACTTCTATTTTTCAAGGAGAAAAACAAGAAAGACAGCCTCTTCCATGATGACAACTTAATAGCTTCCTTACTTGACCTGGTCATGGCAGGAACAGAGACCATAGCCACAACGCTCCAGTGGGCCGTCCTGCTGATGATGAAATACCCAGAGATTCAGAGTGAGCTCCTTTCTCCTATGATCCACTCGTGGCATGGCTGATACGGGGAGGGGAGAGGCCTGGCCTCACAACCATAGCTACTCTCTTAAGAGCTGAATCCCTTTTCTTTATTGTTACAAACTCCTAATGTAGTTAACTGCTGACTAAAGTCACTACAAAATAGTTCTTTGCCTTGCTAGGAGAGAGGATGAGGGGAAATCAAAGTAGGTCTCTAGGGAAACAAATCCATCCAGGTGCCTAGAGCAGGGAAATCCAGGCTGGTGTTTTAAGAATCCTTTACCTCCAGACCCTGAAATAATATGCTTTTCCCAAAACCATATCCAAGGAGGGAGTTGGCTTCCTTGCTGGGATACATTCCTTTCGCTTGTTCCTTCCAGAGAAGGTGCAGGAGGAGATTGGGAGAACTGTCAAAGCTGGAAGCTGGGCTACATACGAGGATCGGAAGAACATGCCGTTTACAAACGCGGTGCTACATGAGGTGCAGAGGTTTATCACCCTCCTGCCACATGTTCCTCGCTGCACTGCTGTTGACACCCACTTCAGAGGCTACTTCCTTCCCAAGGTAGGTAACTGCTCCATCCCAAGAATACACCACCCTCTCCAGTTTTGAGAGTGCCACTGAAGACCCATTTATTTATTGGGAATGTAGGACAGAAGCCCAAAGTAGGTGTCCAAAACCACCCTCAGAAGAGTTTCTACATTAAATCTAAGAGACTGGTGTTGTAAGACTATTGTTTTATAGTTAAATCTGTTCAGCTATGGTGGGTCCAGAGACATTGGTAATGTATGACTTGATTCAGTTCCTCTCATGCTTGGGACTTCCTCAGCCCATGAGTGACCCTGGTTTACCTCATTGATGCCTTCTGCACAGTGAATTCTCTGCTGGGGAATTTACAGGATCTGACTCTCTGCCTGAGGTTTTCACAGCACCACATGGGGTTTGGATTCAGTCCTTGGCACTGCTGGGAAAATCTCTCTACTGGCTGGTTGGATAAAATCCTCAGTGTCTCCACCTACTCCAGGTGGAGCAAATCTCCTGGGACACTGAAATCTGTGTCACAAAATGAACAAAACCAGGGCACTTTTGCTATCTTTTGTTCCAGGGTATAATTGTTATCCCATCACTTACCTCAGTGCTGCTGGATAAGACACAGTGGGAGACACCACATCAGTTCAACCCCAACCACTTTCTTGATGCTGAAGGGAATTTTGTGAAGAAAGGGGCTTTCTTGCCCTTCTCCACAGGTAATTAGAGAAGCCCCCAATGCAGAAAGGGGCATATCCTCCAGAATCCTACAAATTTTCTTGCATAACATTATACTTTCCATCATTTCCACTGAAAGGATGGCTTGAAGTGAAAGTGCTCCAAACACAGACCCTCAGCAGTGACTCTGCATGTTGAGAAGCCATTGCTCACTGTCCATTAAGTGTTTCAGCTGTACAGGGACCATCATGCAAGGGCTGGGAATCTAGCACAAAGAGGGGTCAGGAAAGAAGAAATACAGTCTTTTAGAAAAGTGGGATGTAAGGATAAATTCCACGGGAAAAGTGAGTTTCAAACTACTCAGCTTTAGGAGGAGGTGGCATTTTTCTATCAGGCTGATTTTCAAAGAGAAAAGGTTAAAGATGCAGGGAAGGTTTGAAGAGGCAAGGAGAGGATGCATCATAAGTGCATAATAACCCTGTAACATGGCTGTGACCTGTTGCTGCAGGTAGCTGTGTGACAGAGACCAGGTAGGCACACTGTGCAGTGTGACTGGGACAGCTACCTTTAGCAACACGGGCTCCTCTATTCCAAAATGCTCTGGTGCATTTCAGGGTTTGACTCCTGCTTCCACTAAAACACCTCAGTTGCTAATGTGTCCGTGGCAAATGTTCTAGTTTGGTCTTTTCTTCAAGTAAACACACTGCTTTCATCTACAGGGCGAAGGAACTGCATCGGAGAAAGCCTTGCCAAGATGGAGCTGTTTGTCTTCTTTGTAGGGTTGCTTCAGACTTTTACCTTTCAACCCCAGCCAGGAGTCTCAGAGTCTGACTTGGACCTTACAGTCCCCCAAACGACTTTCACATTAAGGCCCCAGCCCCAGGCAACCTGTGCTGTCCTGCGTGAATACGCATAGCCCTGCTGAAGAGCAACCCAACCCGTGGGGAAGCTGCTTACACCCAACCTAGCTATGCTAAGGCTATCACCCTATCCTGCTACATCACCTTCTCTCACATCCCTCTTTCCCCTGTCTCCATCCACTCTGACTCTACTGCCCTCCACTGCTATATGTGCCCCACGGGTTGCTGACCCCCTCGTTGCTCCCGTGCTGCAAGGAGGTAACAAGCGATCAATGAGAAACCGTGATGCTGGCTGACAAACACACACTTCTCAAGACAGACTGTGCATGGAGTCAATGGAGGAACCAAGAAGGTGATCTGGTGAAGGGGATGCAGCCCATGAGTTATACACGTGACACCCAGGCTCCTGTGCCCAAGCAGTAAGGAGATCCATTGGTTTCTGGGAGCCACACACTTGAACTATGCATAGGCACCTCCTGAACTTTTCCAAGCTCACTAATTATCCATAGCTTCCAGATAAATCCTACTCAGCAAAGCAGCCACGGCAAACACTGAGAGTAAAAAAACAGATCGATTCATGTGATTTGAGGACAAAATTGCTTCTGCCTTGGAACAATGTCCTGAAAGATGCCCCAGAGCCTACAAATCTGGTAAGATAAGCAAGTGCTGCTACCAAGTTCAGCATGGCTTTACAGTCTGAATGAAACAAGATCTACGTTTTAAGTTTGCAGTGTAAATCATAAGGCTAAATGAGATCTGCACCAGCAAGTGATTATAAAAGGATATTGATACAGCAAAATAAATTAGATCCACTTCCACTTTTAAGCATTTCTGTCTTTCCTGATTCCGTTCCTCTCTTCAGACGTCCTGGTTAAAGTTCATTAGGAGTCATTAGGAGTCAATCTGGTATTTGGGGTGGTCTGGCCACTGGAACCAGCTATGCAATTTCCCTGCAATTGTCTAATTTCACAGTGCTTGTGTTGCACACACACACACACACACACACACACACACACAAGGAGAACTGAGATGGGGGATTAGAAGAGACCTGGTTTTGGTTGTTTTCCTTTCCTCTGTAGCTTTGTCTGGCTGTTGTCGCTGTCCATAGCACTCCTATCTGCCATTACATTCCACAGTCTCATGCCAGCTGACATACAGTTCAGGCAACTATTCATCCATTTATCTGCCTGTGAATTGCCACTTCTCCATATGCATTTTTGTATCATTTGTTTCCTCCTTCATCGGAACCCAATAAAGTTTTAATACTATTTCTTGATTATATTTCATATGCCTTCCACCCAGCTTTGTATTACATAGAAATGCAAATGCCAGAATAAAAACAAATATTATAACTTTACTTCAATCTCGTGGCTCAGAGATTCTGCATACTTTCATCCTGGCAAAAAAAAACAGGTCAACGGGACACCTTCTGTACCTGCAGAGTGGCTTTTCCTTTGTGCTCAGCTGTGGGCTACTAGGCAGTCATGGGATAGCCTTGGTTTTTCACTTGCATGTCTTCAGTTCTTGCCTGAAATGAATGAAAGGTTGCCACCACAGCTTCACTGATGCTGGTGCTGTCCTCCTGCTTAGTGCCTTGGACCCTGAGCCTCTTACCTCTTGCCCACAGAAAGCATCACTTGTTGGCAATGTCACTCTTGAGGAATGGTTGCAGCAGGATGGGGAAGGCAGTGGGAGGCAGGTAAAGCAACTAAGAAGCGAGTCAGGTGTCAGCTCAATGAACTCTTGGTCTTGCTCAAATTTTAAAAACTGACTTTTGCCGTTGGCATCAGAGAGGCCAGGACCATTCCTGCTCTAACCTCTCCTAAATTCATAGGAACTGAAAAGATAGATAACATAGGAACACAGAATCGTAGAATGGTGGGGGTGGGAAGAGATCATCTAGTCCAACTCCCAGCTAAAGCAGGTTTCCCTCCATCAGGTCACACAGAAACACCTTGGGGCAGGACAGACAGCTTGATGTATTAAGTAGGAACTGAACAAATCCAACACACAACGTGTCTGTGGTTCCTGTCCCATAGCCCAACCTGCCTCTCCTACTTCTGTAACGCTGAGATCAGGCGCTTCTGCACTCGGGGATGTTGCTCAGGTGGAAAGATTGCAGCATCCCCTCTGGTAACTGGCCAGAGCAAGAAGCGTCGTGCAAAATACAATTTCTATTTTGTTTTGCCACGAGATGGCATCAGGATCCCTCAGAGTCGCAGGCAGCCCAGCCCTACGGTCCTCGCGAGGGTAGCGCACGGTAATGCAGTCACGCATCCGAGCTGATTAGGATCCCTCCCAGGGGTTAACCAGCTCAAATACTTTGTGGGACAATGCATCAACCCATCTCCTCTAGCTGTCCCACCATCTCCTTTGCTCAGCATTTCAGTCCAAAGAAGAAGCCAGCAGCTGTAATTGAGTCCCAGTTGCCATCCCTGATGAGGGGTTGGATATAAGGAGGCTCTGTCTCCAGTCATCTCAGAGGAGGAAAAGAGATGGGAACATCAGGAAAAGATAGAAGCCTGACAAATCTCACAGAAAGCTGGGAGAAGTAAGGAAAGGACACATGGACAGGTTTTCTGTCACTGCCTGGATCTGCTCAGCTGTTGTGCTACTTAAGGGAAGAGCATTTTAGAAGCATATTTGCAATGTTTGCATGTTTGCTTGTTCTCACACCATGCTCTGAAAGGAACTTGTGCTGATGTATCTGAGCTACCTTTGTAAAAATGTTGGGTGCAGAGTGTCTTCACTTGTCTGGAGAGAGCTGTGAAGTCCCACATCAGTGCAGGTGTAGCAGAGCCTGTGCCCCGACAGGGACAAAGACTCTCAAGGAACCCTCCTAAGGTATCTCAGAGTTAAGTGGAATCATAGAATGGTTTAGATGGAAAGGAACCTTTTAAAGGTCATCTACTTCCAACTCCCTTGCCTTGGGCAGGATCACCTTCCACTAGACTAGGTTGCTCAAAGCCTCATCCAGCCCAGCCTTGAATAGAGAAAAAACAACTTTTAGCATCTGGGATTCAAAACCAGAAGTCTGGAAAGCCTTGGAAGCACATCCATCAGACATAGAAAGAGCAGTTATCTGAGAATAATTTACCCCATGTGCAGTAGGGAATGGGAAAAGAACAGAGATTAGATGGTGACAAACATATGTATCTAACACTGCTTTCCAAGTGAAGAAATGACTCACTCTTGAGAAACATTCCCTCTCAGAAGCTCAGAACTAGAATAACTTTCTTATGTTGTGTATTTAATATGTGAAGTAGTGGCTGTCCTGTTATTTCCAGTCATATCTAGCTGGAATTTTCCAGGAAACCATACCCACCAACCTTTCTCTGTTTCTCATACAAACATTTGTTCAACAGGTATTTTAAGCATCTAACTAGCACTTGCAAGGCTTTAAGAAGAAAGACACTACTTGTGTCTACTGCACAGGGGTCTGGTTTCTCCTTTGTGCATCTGCTAAGCTCTGCACAAAACAATGATGTGGATTTTTCTCAGCTTAGAACCTTTGGCTTATTAATATAGCACAGCACAGACACACTGTGGATGGGGTCTCATGGTGAATCCAGCCTCTGCAGTCATGTCCAGTTCATATTCTTTGACTCCAGGTGGAGGTTTGAAAGTAAACTTCTGCATCAAGCCTGTGAAGAAGATGAAGAGTTCCATCGTGGCAAGACTCTTTCCAATGCAGTTTCTGCGCCCTGCAATGCCAAAAGTATGGTTGTTGGTGGAATGATTGGGTGATGGCTCAGCCCAACACTTCTTCCCTACTACTTGGTAACAGTAGTGTGAGAGACAGTACAGTCCTTAGAAATGCAAAATAGTGTGTGGTGTTATTCAGCAGTCGTCATTATTGGTCTCCTACATTTTAACAGAACTGTTTCACTCTGAGTCTGCAAAGAATTGACCTGGGACACTGTCATGGTTTAGCAAGGAGTTGCTTTTGCTTAGTAACAGGGGGAGCGGGTTGCAGTGAAGACCCGGTAAAAGTTTTTTAGACTCTCCCCCGACTCCTGGGTTCAGACCCACCCCCCGGCCTGGCTGGGCCAATCTGGCGCCTCTGCGATCACTATTTAGGGACGGGAATTTGAGGTGCCAGGCAGGAGGTGTAAGAGTGGTACAAGATGGAGGCGACCATGCGGACCCCACAGTCGGAGAAGGAGGAAGGATGGAGCATCAGACCAGAGACCCCTCTGCAAGCCGTGGTGAGAGTGCAGCCGGTACCCCTGCAACCTATGGATCAGCAGCAGCAACTTCATGTGAGTGTGCCCGGACGGGCCAGAGACTGTGTGGGGGAGGCGGTCATGGCACAGGACATGCTGGAGAGCCTGTGCAGCCCAGAGCAGCCCCACACGAGAGGCAGAGAGGAGCAGCAACTTTTGGGACAAATGAGCATCGGTACAGCCCGTGCAGGGCTTTGGGACAAATGTGCGTCGGTGCAGCCCGTGCAGGGCTGCCATGTGTGTGTGGTACCTCACGGACTTGCAAGGAGGACTGGTGCGGAACCCACTTGCCCTGAGGTGAGACAAACGGCAGAAGCCACCAGGAACGGACTGACTGAAACCCCCACTCCCTGCCCCCCTGGGCCGTTCAGGGGGGACGGAGGTATAAAACACCGGGATCAGGGCTCTGAGCCCGGGAAGAGGAGAGGGGTGGGGAGCAGGTGGTCTTAAAGGGCTGGTCGGACTCTTCATCTCTGTACCATTCTGTGTTGTTTTGTTTTGGTTCTGGTTTTTGGGGTTTTATGTTTTAGTTGGTATTAAATTGTTTTCTGTTTTTCTTCCCCAAGCCGAGTAGCCTGGTCTGTTTTGTCCTGCACCTTAAGCGGCAATTAAGCTCTCCCTGCCCTTTAGCAATCCTTAAGTCTTCGGTACTTGAGGCTAATCGTGGGCTTTTGTTCCCTGATGGGCAGAAACCACGACAGACACCCTAGAAACCAGCCTTCCCAATGGAGAGGGAAGGCTGAACTCTTGCTTGAAGGTGTTGAGTCTTCTCTAGGTGTCAGTGGTGTCTTTAAACACCAGGATCCAGTGTGCATCCCAGTGTGGGCTGAGGAGCTGTTTGCAAGTCATCAAAAGCCAGGGAGGGTACTTCTAAACCATCCCCCACCAGTGGTGTCTGTGCTGTTCCCAACAGAGGCTCAGATCCTGCCACTTAGCTAGTATCTTCTAGAGGGGCACTGGAAATTGGGTGCCCTGTGCAGTATCAAACTCTTTTGTTACCTGTGGAGAAAGGCAGGAACGCTTCCTTCTTCACAAAGTTCCCTTCTGCATCAAGGAAATGGTTGGGGTTGAACTCCTCTGGCGTCTCCCATTGCGTTTTATCCAGCAGGACAGAGGTGAGCAGAGGAATCACTGTTGTTCCCTGCAGCACAATCACACTCTGCTTTAGCTTGTGTGGATACAGCAAACTTCTAGCTTTGCCCATTCCACCCTTTGATCTGAGTCTGCAAACAAACTTCTGTCCCTGAAGAAGTAATTTCTGGGCTTGTACCCTCAGTTTGTGCGGATACTGAATTCACTGGAATGACTGACTAACTTGTGATTAAACAACAATGGTTGTTGGTTATTCTTGAGTTTTGAAGCAGAAGAAAGATGTAGGTCAGGCTTCTTTCCTGCCCAGCTGCTCTCTGCTTGCCTCAAGCAGGCAGAGTTACTATGCTGTCTTATTCCAGAGGCAGAAGTACTCTATAGGGAATGAATGGTAGAGTGAAAGAATATGGAACAGACTCCAGATTACATAGACTGAGTTATGGGAAGTTGTGTCCATAAACCTGAAGCCACACTGCCATTGGTCTGGGTGCAGAGGAGGGGGGGTGGGATTAGGGAACAGTCTCTTTCCCATCAAAAGCCCTGTGCTTCAAGCTTCCCCACTCCTGACATTTTGCTCTGTGGGTCACTGGTTATCTTTATCTGCAGAGCAGCAAGTACCTTGGGGATGAAGTAGCCTTTAAAGTGGATGTCAGCTGAGGTGCACCGTGGAACGTGTGGCAGGAGAGTGACAAATCTTTGCACCTCATGGATCACTGCATTGGTGAATGGCATCTTTTTCCTGTCCTCAAAGGTGGGCAAGCATCCAGGGCCAAGAACTCGCTCAATCTCTGCATGCACCTTTTCTGCAGGGTAAAGGAAAGTTATAAAGTGACCTTTTCTGCAGGGTAAAGGAAAGTCATAAATTGAGTTTCCCTCCTTGGTAAAGCACGTGCAAATCCTTGCTCATGCTGACTGTTGGTTGGACTATCCCAGGGCAGGAGGTTTGCAGCCCCTGCGAGCAGGCAGAGAACAGCTCCTCACATCCTTTGGTCCTGAGCAGCGGCATGCAATGGTGGAGAGGTTCCTGATGACTGGATTTTGGATGCTATGGCATCCAAAAGAGAGGAGCTCTGAAGTTTTTGCAGGTGAGCATCACTTAGGAAGTCACTGCAGAGTACCTCAGTACATTATCTAAGAAAAGCAAAACTATAGAGGTGTCTTACTTTGGATCTCAGGGTACCTGACCAGCAGCAGGATGGCCCATTGCAGTGTGGTGGATGTTGTCTCAGTGCCAGCCATGAGCAGGTCGAGTGCAGAGGCCAATATATTTGCATCATTAAAAAGCGTATTTCTTTTAGTTTGCTCCTTTAGGGAAATAGAAAGACAAAAACCCATTGCTCTTAGCATGGAAAGAAATAACTAGGATGGGTAACTCAGTCTTCAGAGACATTACAGTGGGATGCATATGAGTTACAAATGCCAAGATGCACTGCATTGACATTTCAGTAAAGAAATGCTTCAATTTTCAGCAGAAATGTTCTTACACTTTGGATGTTTACCCTGGAGAAGAGAAGGCTGAGAGGAGACATGATCATTCGCTAAAACTGACTGAAAGGGAGTTGTAGTGAGGTGGGGGTCAATCTGTTTTCTCCACTAATGAACGATGGGACAAGAAGAAATGAGCTTAAGTTGAGCCAGGGTAGATTTAGATCGGACGTTAGGAAGACATTTTTCACCAAGAGGGTTTTCAGGCATCCACTACGTGGGAGCTGGTGGTGTGTTTGCACAAATGCAATAGGAAGTTCTGCATCTCTGCAGCTGGGAATCTGTTGCCTCTTCCCATACTCCTAGTGAGGGATGCATCTGCCTGAAGCATGTTGGAAGAATGGCATTACCTCTCTCCCCAGGAAGGGACTGCAGTTGACGCCTGAGGATGAGTTTTAGACAGTCATGTGATTAAACCTTGTGAATTATTTCTTGCTTCTCCTTCGGTATGTACAATTTAACTTATTAAAATAGGAAAATTTAAATATTTTCACATAAACCATAGCAGAGCATGTTCATAAGACAAGCAGCACAGAGCATCCCTAGACAAGGCACTGCACTAGGAATCACCATAGTGTTAAAATACCTCTTGTTGGAACACCAGTGCATCAATGTAGCTTGTCAGGTAGTTCTCACAAATGCTTTCTTTGCTTTCCTTGATGCACTTCTTTAAGATCACACACACCTCTTCTACTTTTTGCAGTATCATCTTGTGAGGTTTGAGGAAAAAGCCAAGGAATGGGTAGAAATTAAATAACTAAAAGGAAAAAAAAAGAGGAAAAAAAAACCAGGAAAAAAAGTTTCTCCCATTACCTTGTAAAACTCAAGTATCATAATGGAGAAATAATTTATGTGAGGAACAAACTGACATGTGGTTGCAGTCTCTCTTTTTTTGGTAACTAAAAAATTGTAATGCTTTAAACTGCCTCTTCTTACTACAAATTCTCTACAGAAATGAATGAGCCTATCAGACTTGTCTAGACAGAGCCTATAAACATGAAGTTAAAAAATACAATTAAGGGAAAGTGATAGTAAACTTGTGAAACAATGAAATTACATTTTTAAAGAGGTTATAAAGCAAAAAGATAAAGCATTACCCGGTGCACAAAGAAAACTCCAAATGTTTAGCAAGCCAAACTACTTACGCCTCGAAGTTGTTAGATCATCATTTTTAACTCTCACATGAATTATAAATCAATTACACTCAGTTCTCGGCATCGTTAAATTTCACAGCACGATAAACAGTTGCATTTTATGTGCAGGGGGGTTATTTACACCATTTCTCAATGTTATAAATAAACTGGTTGCAGAATAAGATTCAGAAAGCCCTCGCTCTTCCTAACTGGCTGTAATTTTTGCTGTTTTCTGCAAAAGGAAACTTGCCACAGAAATTAAAAGAAAAAGAGTGTTGTACTATTGTAAATAGTTCCCATTCAGGTAATAAATTCAACAGCATATCTTTTTTTTTTTTTAACAGCTTTTTGGATGATTGTTTCAGTATTACCTTAAGTAACTAACACTCTAGTCCTTGTGATGGAGTTTTAACAAGAGCTCTTGGCTCAGATGAGAGCCTCTTAGTCAGAACACTCTTTTTATGCAGCTCCATTGAGCAGGTATTGACTTAATACCACAACAGGAGGTATTAGAAGCCTGCATGTAGTGTCTGCAGCTCTCTACTTTGTATTACTACTCAGTAACTTCACTAGCATCTCGAACAGTAGCAAGAAACCAAAACCCAATAACCCCCAAATACACGAGCAATGACCCTAAGATATGAAGTAACTTCTGGGGTGTTCACACAGTACGCAGCAGAAAATAACTGGAATGACCCTGGGTATTTTCCTTTGTACATTCACAAATAAAGTCAGTGTTTTAGTAGATTTATCAGTAGTATGTTTTCAAAGAAATTAACTCTGGCGATGCCTTCCCAAGAGGGACTTGATTCTCTAGTGTCTCTTCCCGCTGAGGCTTGTTAGGACTGAACATACAAGGGAGTAGAACATGCTGGCATTTTGTGTTTTATTATGGATACTGCTGGAAAAACACTGACCAAAAAAAATAATTAAAAATAAAAAAACAGGTAAGCAGGATCTGAACTCTTTACCAAAAGTGCTATGCACACTTTTGAAATACACTCCAGGAACATTTTCCTGCAATTACTGTGAAACATCAAAACAAAAAAGTTGCCTAAATGCCAGTCCTATATTAGAGTCTGTTTCCTCATGGGAGACTAGCATTTCCTTAAACTGTGAAGTTTGCTAAATAATGTGACTAAAAATAATAACACAAAGGGAAGCTTCTATAGCACTTCTGTAGATTTCCACTGTTGCTCCTGGATGCTGCCCACTACAAGTCCCACCATGACAAAAGTCTCAGGTCTCATATTTTCTGGCTGTAGAAGAATCAAACACACCCCTTCTGCTGGCATGGTCATATCAGCATCTCAACCAAGAGCCACCAAGTGATGTTCAATCTCCTTCACAGGAGGATTTAAGGAAGGAGGAAAAGCTGAAAACAGAATCTCATCCCTGCCAATAGCATGGGGGTGGTTTAGATGATCTTTAAAGATCCTTTCCAACCCAAACCACTCTATGATTCTATGAATCTTATGTTTCAGTAACCTAAAGACTCTCCAAAACCGTTCAGCAATAGTAAATTGGGTTGACCTCCCAACTCTGATGAGGTACTTGAGCATCTGAGCACAGATCGTATCTTACATGCAGGAATGGAGAGCCAAGAAGGTGCATAACTTCATCTATGAGTCTTAACAGAGTGAGAAACGTTGGGTCTTCATAATCAAGTCTTCTCCCAAAGAGAATAGCAAAGGTGATGTTGGTGGGAGCCATATTAAAAAATCGTAACTGGAAAGGTTCACCTAGGAATGAACAAAATTACAACTGTATTGGTCAACTCCTGTATTGGTCAACCCAGAGGTCTTCACAGCAGCTTTGTAAAGTAGCATGAAATACAAAATGCGATCTCCAGCTCACCTTTGAAGGATTTGATCAACTCAACAAGAAAGTGAAGCTCCTCAAGCATCCTTTCCTCCCCACGACGCTTCCCCATGCCGAGCTCCCGCATGGTGGCTATGGTGAACCGCCGCATCGTCCTCCAGAGCTCTCGAGAAGAAAAGAACACACCTACAGAGGGAGGGATTGCGTGCCCTGTTTGCTGAGGCAGCACAGGGTTTCCTCAGGTATTTTGCAATCTGGAGGATCCTGCTTGGAAGTGGACTCAGCGTTGGGGCCTGTTTTGTTTAACATCTTTATCAGTGATCTGGATAATGGGATCGAATGCACCCTCAGTATGTTTGCTGACGATACCAAACTGGGCAGGTGTGTAGATCTGCTTGAGGGCAGGAAGGTTCTTCAGAGGAATCTGGACAGGTTGGAGTGATGGACCAATTGCATGAGGCCAATTGTATGAGGTTCAACAAGGCCAGGTGCTGGGTCCTGCACTTTGGCCAGAACACCATCAGGCAATGCTGCAGGCCTGGGGATGTGTGATTGGAAAGGTGTCTGGCAGAAAAGGACCTGGGAGCGTTGACTGACAGTGGCTGAACATGAACCAGCAGTGTGCCCAGGTGGCCAAGAAGGCCAATGGCATCCTGGCTTGTATCCGAAATACTAGCGAGACCAGGGCTGGAAGGCTGCACCTTGAATACTGTGCTCAGTTTTGGGCCCCTCTCTACAAGAAAGACATTGTCCAGAGACAGGCAACAAAGCTTGGAAGGGCTTGGAGCACAAGTCTGATGAGTTGCAGCTGAGGGAATCAGGGTTATTTAGCCTGGCTAAGAGGAGGCTGAGGGGACACATGATCACTCTCTACAGCAACTTGACAGGAGATTGTAGTGAGGTGGGGGTCAGCGTCTTCTCCCCAGTAATGAATAACAGGACAGGAGAAAATGGGCTCAAGTTGCAACAGGGGAGGTTTAGATTGGAGATTAGGAAGAACTTTTTCACAGAGAGGGTGGTCAACTGTCTCAGGCTGCCCAGGGAGGTGGTAGAGTCTCCATCCCTGGACATATTGCAAAGCTGTGTAGCTGAGGTGCTGAGGGACATGGGTTAATGATGGTCATGGCAGTGTTAGGTTAATGGTTGGACTTACCAATATTTAAGGTCTTTTCCAACTGAAACAATTCTGTCATTCCATGAAGTGGACTGAGGGGACTCTATGGGGAGCTGGTTTTGGAAAGCACCGTGCCATGTGGGCTCAAAAGGGCAGGAAGCAGTGTTTTCAAGTTGGGTGCTGTGCACACCAAAGCTTGAGTTTGGCTTGTTTATAGCTTTGTCTCTTTACAGCCACACACAGTAAAGGTTCTATGCATGGTATTTGTCTCAGGCTGACTTGTTTTTCCTTAGGAAAAGGACCCAGCTGTTTCAGGGAGGAAGGCTAGGAGCAGATGGCACCGCTCCGTCCCTATCATGAACCGGACAAATGATTTCACTGAACAACTTGCAGCTTAGAGGATGAACTGTGTACAGCACAGGGGGACAAGGAGGAGTGGCAAGGAGGCACCTTCACCTACAGCTGGGAAATAACCCCCAGCTGGCTAACCCATTGGCCAAATAAAGAGCTCAGCTCAGGTGGCACAGAGACGTTTGGGTACAATTCAGAAGTCCTCCCTTCCCAGGAGGGCTTCCAGGGCTGAACAGAGCCTACGTCTTCATATGGTGGTTTTGAAAGCAGTGTAGTATACCCTTCCTCACACTGGGCCTCTCTCTTGAAAACATGATGAAAAAACAACCCCAGACGCTGTATGCATTATATACGTATTAGGTCATCAAATCTTTTCCTTTCAGCCCTGGATTATTCTCTTCATTGTTTTTCAATGTCTAGTCTTGGGCAATGTATTTCTTTTTAACATGCAATTCAGAAACATGCCAAAAATGTGTTTACAGAAGTAATTGTTTGAGGTACAAACAGCCCGTGCTATTGCACTTTTGCCAGTTCTTGCAGTCTTTATCATGAGTCATGCATGATCCACACTTTGTCTGAACTCCCAGTAACTGTAGAAAAGAGATTGCATAAGGACCTCAGCCTTCATGTTGTGAAAAATAATTTCCTTCCCTCTGTGCTGAAAAGAAAAAAAAACCCTTGAAATGTGACCCAAGTGCCACTAAAAGGAAAAAAATAGAAGATAAGGGGACTGGAACATCTTTCATACGAGGAAAGGCTGCGGGAACTGGGGCTGTTTAGAGAAGATTGAGAGGGGATCTTACTAACGTTTACAAATATCTAAAGGGTGGATGTCAGGAGGTTGGGGCATCCCTTTTTTCTATTGTAGCTAGCAACAGGACAAGGAGTAATGGGATGAAGCTGGAACACAAAAAGTTCCACTTAAATATAAGAAAAAGCTGTTTTACTGTGACGGTGATGGAACAGGCTGCCCAGAGGGGTTGTGGAGTCCCCTTCCTTGGAGGTCTTCAAGACCCGCTTGGACACGTTCCTGTGTGACCTGATCTAGGTGAACCTACCTCTGCAGGGAAATTGAACTAGATGATCTCTAAAAGTCCCTTCCAACCCCTACCATTCTATGATAAGGCAAATAAGAACCCTAGAAGTATTTTTCTTAGGAAAATGTGTCCCCCAAGCCCCACAAAATGTAGTCCTCAATAATAAGGATGCAGATCAAGACCCTTAAGAGCTGCTGTAATTGAAAGAACATATTGGGGAATGGCACAGCAAGCATATCCTTGTCCTTTTCACCTGCCAGTACCATTTCCATGCTGGATGTGATAGAATATGGGTATAGCTGGTCTGTCCGTAAACACATCCGCCGTGTTCAGAAGGGCATCCTTCACTGCCTCATAGCCAGTCAGCACCACCACCTTCTGAAATCCCAGATGGACGGTGAACACGGGGCCATATTTCTCTGAAATCTAGAAGGAGAAAAAAAATCAGAGCATGGAGGTCATCAGTGGGAGCAGTGTGCCCTGCTGGCATGGATGAAGAGTTGCCTTCCTCACTCATGGGGTCTGAAGGGCTGGAAGGAAGCCAGAGATAAATCCTTCAGCCACTTAAATGAAAGAGGAATCAAAGTAAATAAACACTAGTTTAAATATCTTCCATAAAACTACTGTTTTCTGAGCTGGCTGGGCTCAGTTTGGCACAGTGGGTTAAGAGAGGCAGAAGGTAACAAGACCAACAGCACATAAAAGCATCACCAAGATCTGTCAGACAGCTATAGAGCAACTGCTGCCCAAGCAGGTTGGAACTATACCATCCACTGCAGGAGGATGAAAGAGCAGAGGTGTCCTTATTTATTACAAAGAGTTAAATAAAAGCTTTGTTGTGATTAATGCACAGAAGCACATAATATGATTCACCAAGGATGGACATATGAGGGCATAAGAAACCATTGTTCTTTCAACGTGCCTTAGGAAATTACTACAATGCCACACTCTCCTTTTTATTTCTGCTGAACTATAGATTTCAAGCCAATGCACAGCAGGACTTTATAGTCAGATCTGAGATATCGGGTAGCAGGAGCTCTCTGGAGGCTCACAAACATGGTCCTGCCAGACCTTAGAAGGAATTAAGATTTGAATGAGAGCAATGGAGTTCAAACTACATAAAACTATCATGAGATCAAGCCTGGCATCCCATAAAAGGAGACCAGTTCTGGCATGTAAACCAGAGGAGGCTCAGAAACTTAACAACCCCTCCTGCTCTATCATTGCAAACAGGTAGCCCAGGCAGAGTCTGATCAGTGCTTCAGCAAAATAACCAGACTTGCTGAATTCATGCAAAAAAAAAAAATCGTTCACAGGACATTCCTTTCAATTATTTGTTCAAAATAATGTTTTGGTTGCTGCATCACATACTGTGCAACTTTCACGGAGAAATCCTTTAGGGATTCTCCTTTCAGGGAGGATTTTCTACTCCAGGAACTTTGTTTGGTAATACCCCAAAGTCTTCTGGCCAGTCAACTTTCAGGTCATGACTGTAGTTTCACAAGCCAAACATAAAACCTCATCCCACCGAAGCTGCGGCCCAGAGGTCCCTCCCGCCATCCTCTGCCCTTTGCAGTCAGGGCAGAGCAGACACAGTGGAGACACAGGACCTGGCTCCTCAGCCCCACTCCTTTCCAGCCTCTGCTTTGCTTATTCCGCCCAGCATGGCTATGCATCACCTCAAAATCCCTTCTCCCTAGCCTCCTCTGCAGAAGGATTTTTGGTCTTGTCAGAAACAAGAACCACAGTCCAGAGTGTTTCCCACTTCCCAGGCTCTGTGTGTTGAGCCCACTGTCAGCTGGCTGGTGTAAGATGAAGATGCATCTGCCCAGGCACCTTGGAGGCTCCTTGCATGGCACCATGGTGGGAATGAGACAGGGAAAGACAGCTCCTCTTCCCTACATAATGCTCAGCAGTTCAAAGGACTGCTGGCACTGGACTGCTGGTTAAAAGGTTTGGTGTAAGGTGCAGGATATTCACACCCCAAGTCCTGATGTGAGGAATGCCTGCTGAGCCACATTTTGGCTCTGAGAGACTAAACACACTGAAATTTTCCCCCTCACCACCACCTTTTTTTTTTTTCCCCTGGAAGACAGATGTATGACAACTGTGACTCCTGCACAGAACCTTGTCTTGCACAAGTCCAAGTCATTCACACAGAATCACAGAATCATCCAGTCCAACCCCCCTGCCAGAGCAGGACCTCCTAGGTCACACAGGAGCTCATCCAGGTCGCTTTTGAATGTCCCCAGAGAAGGAGACTCCACCACCCATCTGGGCAGCCTGTTGCTGTTTCAAATGATTTTTCCTACATCTCTCCTTTGGTCTGTGCTATATTAATTCCCATTCTCATGAAAAAACTGGCAACATGAACACGAAACACAAGCTATTTTGGCAGCCACACTTGAGCATCCATCTTTCAATTTGGCTACGTAGACACTCAAATATTTTCAAGTGTTTCACAACACAAGGAAGATGCCAAAATTTATGTCCATCAGCCTGATCTGGTGCAGATACTCTCAGTTTTCGATGTGTGAGTAGTTCTCATGTAAGCACCGCTCATATTTAACAACACCCTCTGCAGAGCTGGGATCTAACAGCTCCCTTGGTCATTCTGTAACTTTTTAAGCATCACAGTTTTTCAAAAACTCATTTGGCACCAAAACTCAACTCAGAGCTGTCACCAGAGGAGAATTTTAAGTAGGTACGTGCTGACATCCAACATCCCAGAAACAAAAAGGCCCCTCGTTCTTACCTTCATCAGTGACTTGTCTTGCCTTCTGATGTCCAGCAAGTGCAGGTTGCCAAGGATGGGAAGAGGAAACGGACCAGGAGGCAAATTTAAAGCCACTTGCTTAAAAACTTGTAAAATGTAGAGTGCAACTGATAAAACCAACATGCACACCCCACAGAAGAGGAGAGGTGTGAAAACAGCCATGTTTTGGTGGAGCTTGCCTTTCTGGAAGCCCCTGAGACACCTTTATTACAACATTCTCATTATCACTTTGTATTTATTCAGGGTTACTGGTGTCAGGGGTTTTGCTGCACTTTGCATCATCTTCCTCTCCACCTCCAGCTCTTCACAAAAAAATTGGAGTATCTGTTTACAAAAGGCAAAGTCCAAGCACAACCCATGGAGGTGCAGGTTTGCAGGTGCTAACTGCGGTGGGGCAGATTTGCTTCATTTCCAAAGCCTAGCTCAGATTCTTTTGCCTGCAATAATTCCCCAGCACCCAGAAGTCCCATATCTGCTTTATTATTAGGCATTGATCATGAATTTTCTCTTCAGACTTCTTCTTCTCCCTTCTTTTTGATCCACTTCATCTAACTTCTCCTTTGAGCACAGATAGGTCTCCACTTTCTGTCTTCTAGCTCTTTACCTCAGAAATGCTGATCACTAAATGATCCCTTAGAGTAGACAAGCATCACTCACTCCATGGTGCAGTGAAGGAGAAGCAGGTCCTGCAAACAAAGAGACTTGCTCCAGGTCATGTATGAAGCTGGATGGATAGCATCCTCCCTCTTCTTCCACCTTCTTGTGTCTCTGCAGTGAAGCATTTTCTCTCAGTGAAGGGAAACAGAGCAAGGCAATCTTCACATGAAAAAATTCAGGACCCATTTGTTGCCTCTGCAGATTGGGAGCTCTGCTGCTTATCCCCACGCTCTTCCTATTTATTGACATTTTGAATCTGGGCTGTCCTAATGACCTATAGGGTGTGCAGACAGAAAACTACTTCTCTTTAAGCCGGGGCAGCCCCATAGCCTGGCTTGAATGATTCACCAGCCAAGTGTAAAACACCTAACAAGGTACTTGAACAGTTCTTACTCTTCCTCAGTGTGAGCTACAGTATGGAAAGCTCAATAAAATGCAGGGTTGCTGTTCTCCTCTTGGTTTTTTTTTTTTACTGTCAGAGGCTAGTGAAAAATTAATTCACAGCTGCAAGCTCCAAAGATGTAATTCAGTGTCATGCCTCCCTCTTTCATGAGTGAGTCTTTTAGAGAGGGACATTTCTTCAAGCTCTCCATCCAGTGTTAACTGGAGCCATTTTCACTCTATACACAACAAAGGCATATAAAAATCATGTCTTGGAGAGCTGGATTATTGACTCAGTATGAATGTGGAAGGCTTTGTAAGAGATCTGCTGTTCCCCTTGGTTTCTGGCAGCATCTAATGGAGTGAGACTTACCAAGAGACACTAGAAATATACATCACCTTGTTAAAACTATCCTGATCTCACAAAAAAAAATGCAACGATCTTGTAAGTAAGAAAAGAGAATTGACATCTCTTTTTTTGAGCCTTTTTAGATCACAAGGATTTTGTAGTATTCCATGCTGTGATATGAGAGGGTATCAGCTTTGAGGGTGCTTTGGGACTCTTCCAAGATGCAGCAAGGTTCACACTGGACACAATGTGCATTCAAACCTGGACTCTCCCATCCATCTCAGTCAGGCCACGGACTGACTGGAGAGGACATGAACTCAGCTCACACCCCGTCCTCTTTCAAACTGTACACTGCTCGGGAAACATCCATCCCAAACCCACTTGTGTTACAAACAGCAGCATCTGTGGTAAGACCAGGAGACTGGGAGTCTGGATGTGTGTTTGCATCCTTGCTTGGACAATGACTTGTCTATGTGGCTTTGAGGAGTACAGCACAGAGCTGTGGCCCAGGATGGCCCTGGAGCATGTGTCAGGGCTGGCCTGTGAATGCAGCCATTGTGCCCTGAGCCCTGCTCTCCTGGGGCTGACTCAGCTCCTACCCTTCACTCTAGACATTTCTGGAAGGTATTTTGGGTTTCATGCAGAAAGGAGGTAAGCCAGACAGTGTAGGAATAGCATCACCTCACATTGTGAGAATTACCATAAAGCAAGAGGCAGAGATGTTACACTCTGACAATACAAACACCTGTACAGTTCCCAGAGAGAAGGGAGCAAGGAAGCAATCAGGCTGCCTCTGCCAGCACTCTGCCCTCGGCCTGCCCAGCGGGAGGGAAGGTTACTCATTACCTGCTGGGTGAAGCAACCCGTGAAAAAGGCAAAGCTGGACAAAGATAACAGCGTGGTAGATGGCCTACAAAAACATTTTCAGTGAAGAGATGCAAGTTAAAAATTAAAATGAAAATTAATTTTTATCTAGGAGTAAATGACCTCTCTGGAAAAAAAAAAAATTACAATCTCCCCAGCCAGGGCAGGGTCATGTCAGAAGTCACAGGAGAAACAGAAAGGGAAGCACAGAAGGAAAAGCCCTTACACAGTGCTCCAGGACCAAACCACCCATGGATTTGTAGTTGGGGGAAAAATTAATTCTTCTGGCTGTGTTTAACTATTTGGAGGTCAAGCCCTTCTCAGTCAGCCACTCTTGAACAAAGAGAATCAGAGAGCAGAAAGTGAGGTCTCCTTCCCTGCCTCAGCCCTTGAAGCCAGCAAAGGAGAAGGTGGGGTTAAAATTCAGGCTGTGGTAATGGCCATTTCTGGATTTACCCTACTGTAACTTTGCAGAGCAACGGGGCCTTGGGAACAGCTCGTGGCTTGAGCACTGCTCCTTCAGGAACTGAAAGGAGAAGGCTGCCCTCAAAATCTTACACTGTGGTAACCAGGGCTACAATGATCAAGTGGATAAATCTGTCCCCCAAAGCATCACCTGTCAGCTTTGAGAAGCACCATGTTGTGCACCAGCAGTGGCAGGCAGAGCACGCTGGGATGTGCTCTCCAACCCTACAGCAGTTGCTGTCACACACAGCTGCATCCCTCAGCCTCTCCTGTGGGTAGGCAGCTCTCAAAAACTCATGGCCCTTCTGGGCCTCGGGTGGTTGGAGACAATTTAATTTCTGCTTTAGAAAAAAGGTCTCATTCCCAAGCCAGGTTTCTCATTCCTTTGGTTCTAGAGTATTTTTCAAGGTGCACACAGTGAAATGACCTCACAGCAGAGGCAGATGCTCTGTCTCCTCACCCACAACACTTGGCAGCTCCAGTCTGAAGCTGCTGTACCTGATGAGTGTCACCAGGGCATAGCCTGGCAGAAACTCTGCTCTCAGACCTTTTACTCCTTTCTGAGGCTGCAGGGTTTGATTTTCATCATCTCACTGGGCTCCTCCTGGCCCAGCACCACTGGCAAACCCAGCTGCAGCATATTTTAAAGCAGGATTTGCTGTGCTTTTTAAATTCTCCTTCCCTGGAATTCTCATCCCATCTGCCTGGTCTCTGATCCTTGAAGCCTCAATCCTAGGTTAGAGCTGTTGCTTAATTAGGCACAAACATGACATATTTAAAATAAACACTTTTTTACTCCTCTCTTTTTGCATGAAGGTCTGAACTCCTCTCCCTCCTCTTTCTCTCTAAAAAAACCCCACTTTGTCTCCCTCCCCTGACCTGCTCCCTGATGGTACACACATCCTCCACTCCCCACAGCCCTGCACTGCCTGCACAGTGTTCACCTGCACAGAAAGCTCTGCACATCTGAGCCTATGCCTCGGTGGCAAAAGCAAGTTGCCATCCCCAGCACTGTGGGAACAGCCACTTCTGTTGCTCACACAGCCCTGTACCAGCCCAGGACACATCCTCACACAGCCACTGCCTTCCTGGCACCGACAGAGCCTGAGAACAGCAGTTCCTCCAAAGCAAACACAAAATCACTGGCAGGCAGAGCTTCCCATCTTCACGGTCCTGTATTGCTACACCTCAAACAACAGCCAACCTTGGCCAAGGTAAAAAGGTCAGGTCCCCAGGTGGGGTTTTTCAGGTCGCAACCTTGAAAACACCCTCTTCTCTGTCCATGAGTGGGCTCTTTGTCCCTATTCCTATTTTCATGGAGTCCCTCTCAAGCAATAACAAAAGTGCTGGGGGTCCATGCCCTGGGAAGATGCTGGGAGGCTGCAGGACCCACACGGAGGGTAGAAGCCAGCAGCCCTCCGGCATGGGTGGCCTCTGCAGCACTTGCTCTGCTCAGTGGCCACAGCTTCCAGGCAGTCACAGGAAAAAAACTAAGCCGTTCTTCATTTATTTTTCTTGCAAGCTGTGTTTTAAATGTTACCCTGAACGGCCCTTTGAAGCAGCATGAGCTGCCTCAGACCCTTTCTCTTCAGCTAATTAACACGTGCCGACAGCCGTGACAGCCTGGCGCAGCGAAGCCCCCAAGCACGCTCCAGCCCAAACCCCACCACCCAAACCCCTCCATGCCTTGCACAGCCAAAATGCTGCTGCTGACCCTGAAACCAGCAAGCGCCTTTAAAGGCATTAATCCACACACAAGCTTTGTCTTCCAGGTTGGAGCTGCCTATTGTAAACTTGTGTCTCGTAACACAGCTCAGAAGCACCGGCTCTTACTAGGTTTGGAGAGGTTTGGGGTTTTCTGTTCGGAGCTGCAGGCCAGGGATTTGTCAGAGGAAGGTTAAAGTGCTTAAATGCTGTTAAGAGGGATACAAGCATCTAGAGTTCAGTGTAGACTGGCTTTTAAAAAGCCCCATCACATTTCTGAGTTCCCGAGGTCTATGACTCATTTCATGGATACTAGCTGGCAGCATTTTACCCTTCACTTGAATGTGAAGTACACTCCAGCTAAAGAAATGCCATCATGCCTGGTTTATAGAAGGAAAATCCAGATGGGAAAGGGAAAAGATGAGTTCAAAAGCCACCTGAGACAATGATAGGAACATGAGCAGAATCACAGCCATCACTAACACGGGTACTAAAAAGCCAACACAGTAAATGTGCCCCCAGCAGATAATAAAGCAACTCCATCAGTCACAATTTAGATGTTTTATCACCCACGGAGCACTCGAAACATGACTTGCAGTTGCAAAATCCAGCCTGTGGTTTTAAACCTATAGTCTCAGCAGTGACAATACTGAGACAAGAGCCTATCTCCATTCGAGAGACATTTTAAGCAAATCCAGACCTCTCCAGGAAGCATTTCAAGGATTTACAACTCGTGGGGTTCAGAACTTCTAACTTACCACTGTCAAAGGGGCACTCTGCTCCTTTTGAGGTTACAGGTTAACTTTTAACCCAGGCAGTAATTTGAAGCGTTCACTGAGCAGGTTAACAGCATAGACAGTGACCAACTTGGCCATTTGAAAGAAGCCTTCCAGCACTGGCCAGATTCAATTTCCTCTTGCTTGCAGTTCTGCAGGAACCAGGCAAAAAAACTACAGAGGTTTGCTCCTTTAACCATTAGCCAGTAAAAGTCTAAGTGGGCCAGAGACATATGGTCTCGAACCAGTAAAGAATTCAGCATTGGTGGCTACGGTGTCATTAACATCACAAAATGTGGATGTGTTTCAGAAGTTGTTGGCTGAGCACTGAAAATAGCCTCATGTGCAGTCCTCATCAGTGAAACTTTTGCTCTCCTAAGCCAGTAAAAATGGGAAAAGGCAACAGTTTGAAAACTGGTTTTTTTCTTGCTATCTTATCAACTGTGAGCACGAAGATGACACAAAGGATCTCTTCCGAACAGGCTTTTGCCAGACATGAAGAGATTTTTGGAGCTCCAAAGCCTTAACAAAAGAGGAGACGATGGGAAGTGAAGCCAGAAGTAGTCAGTACACTTAATGCATTGTAATTTTATAGTTACAATCTAAACTTAGTTGTTGGAATAAAATGTTCTGAGCCACTGTGAAGTATTTGCAAATATTCTCCCTTTCATAAAGAAGAGCCCACTGTAATCTCAAAAAAAAAAACCCAAATGCCAAGAAGAAATTCCTAAGTTTTTATCTCAGCTCTTGCCTGACCCCACGACTAAAGCTGTGCAGGTTAGCTGGGCTGTTACCCCACACCTGTGAACCAGGATGTGTCTCGTCACCACCATGTCCCCATTCTCCAGGCAGGTGAGTGATCTGCAGGAAGCACCGCTAGGTCCCAGAACTCATCACATCAAGGAGCTTCCTAACTCCAGAGAGAAAGGAATGTCCTCAGCTTGCCACCATGGTTTAAATTTCATCTCATCTCATCTCACTTTGGGCTTCTGCCAAGTGGAAAGGGATTCAGAAGGAGATGAGCTCTGGCATGAGTTGCCTTAGGGAAGATGCATCAGCTTCACCAAGGTCAGCTCTTGTCTCTCTGACATCAGCTGAGTTTTACCACTAGTTTACATTCCAACTTGCCATTAATAACAGCAGGAACTTGGGACACGCTGGAGGGGGAGGTCTCAGTCCCCTACACAGACTGCAGTAACACTCCCTTTCTCTTCCAGGTGTCCTAGTGACCCCTTTGTGCAGCGTTCAGTTTTGTGGACATTGTGGTGATCCATGTCACCAGCTCCTCGTGGGATATCTGAACGAGTGGAGCTACAGCTCATACCCAAAGCTCATGCAAAGACACATGCAAGAGTAAGACTGGCAGAATTTAACCTTCATTTGCAGCATTACAGCTCTGTAATGAGCACAGGGAAGTGTCTTTAAAAGGAGACTGCTTTCTAATTGCTTCTTTAAAAAGCCTTTAACATGGACTCGCTTTGACATGACTCAGGGCTGTATTTCTAAATCCAGTTTCTCCCATGAAGTTTACTCTGGCTATTTGCTTGGGTTGCATCCACATGCTATTTTTGTAGTTTTTTTTTTGATCACCAAGCCTGTTTACAACACAGAGGAACAATATGGGAACAGAAATAAAGCTGGGATAAACCCAAAGGAATGAGACCAGTAATGGTATTGCCAGCATCTCTGGCTTGAAGAGCAAGAGGTCATGCAGCTGTGCAGTACCTCAGTGAGACAAAATTGCCTGCTCTCTTCTGGTTATGCATTTCAAACCTCAGATGTGTTTGATTTACCCATCATCTGCAAGCTTCATACCAAACAGTTAAAATGGCTGCACATCCTTACCTGCCAGCTTCATATCTGCAGTATGTTACAAGAGAATATTTTCTAGAATACAAAGGCTGAGGGACTGACTGTCACAACAGTATCACTTTTGGCTTCCTTAAATACAGTAATCAAAGTATTTTGAACAGTAGCCTACAGCTACTGAATGCTTTTCTATCTCAAAATAGACACAAGCCTCCTCCCACTTTCTGCCATCAGCTTTTTGGTCACTCTGAGGTTTTGGTGGTTCAGTCCAGTTTCCTTTGCTACTTTCAGTGAGAGCATGCCATCTGGTTGCTGAGACTTTGATCTAAGTGCCACCAGCTTATTCTGTGGAGCGGAGAGTCAAAAGGACACAAAATGTTAGCAGAGAAGATTTGAAAAAGGAAATATTTTCTATATTTGCATTTACATTTTTAATATAGTCGTGTTGTCTAGAGGCCAGATTTGGGGGATGGAAACCAGGAGTCTGGTTTCTATTTTCAGAACAGCCACTGATTGCTCTGTGTTGCTGGCAAATCTTTTAATCTCTTTCCCTCTGTTTTTCCCTTCTGTAATAAAGGGATGATCAGACCTCCCTAACTATGCCTTGTGTGGCAGCATCCTCTGATGGAACACGGCAAGGACAAAGCATTAATAATCATTCCATATAGAAAAGCCAAGAGGTCACAGGTATTTAAGTACAGTTTAGCTATTCAGTGTTCCTTTATGCATGCACCATGCCTTGATGTTAATAGAAGTTATATATTAATATGGAATGGAAAAGTAGGCCCTTCCAGGCAGAAAAATAACCATATTCAGAGTACCACTGAATAAATACCATCTAAAAATGAAATCACTCCAAAAACTGAACAAATTAAAAGGTAAGAAGATATTAAAGAAGGAAAACAGAATCATCCATCCCTCCTCCCAGCTGGCATCTAACCACCCTCAGCATAAAACCGTGGATAAAAAGGAGTGTCAGGTACCAAGATGAGATGCTACAAACAGTCCCATAAGTGGTTAAGAGTTCCCAGTCCTCCATTTCTTTAACCCTCTAGCATCTTCCCGAGGAAATGTCCAGGAGGTGAATGAAGAATAGAGCTCCCCAGTTACCATATAGCAAAGCATGTGCTCAGTCTCACATGGAATCAACCCTGTCAATTATCCCATCAGTCTAGGCTCTCATCCTCCAGGTTTGCCACAGTACCACATGTACTTGCCTCCAGAAAACTACCCCCAGGCTCCCCTGCACAAGCATCCTGCACCACCAGGTACCAAGCCCCCTTCCTGAGCTGCTCCGCAAAGCCGCTGCCCTTTGGATCCCTGCGAGCTGCTCACAGCTGGGCTACATGTGCCTGGGATCTGCCAGGTCTCCTCAGCTCCCTGCTCACTTCACACCAACTGCTGTATTTCTGGCCAGATGTTACCTTCTCACACCCACTGTCCCCATCACTTGTGTGAATGTTGTCTGGTAGGAATGCTCTCTGACACTGTTGTCAGGACCAGGGGATGAGCAAAGCCCTGCTGTTCCCATCATCTAAGCCACCTTTGCTCACTTTATTTACATGAGCAGCTGCACTGGCAGATTTTAGGGAGGATTCTGAGGATCTTGGTGATGAGCCATCTGCAGCAGATATCTCTCCACCAGACCACCACAGCCACAGGAGAGTGTGTCTTTAAAACCTTGAGCATCCTCCTGTCTATTCCTTCAGTCTAGTTATTAAAATGATTTCGAAATGCAGGATGTTGTGCAACAGTCAAGCTGCTTATTCTTTGCACAGCCTCTTGGATCACGCTGAAATAACGTGCATATGCTTTTGGGGCAGAGACCAGCATTTATCTTAAGAGGTGCTTTAGAATCAAGACAGTCGCCACTAGCTCGTCACATTTACTATTCAGGATTATTGGACCAGAAGTGACCTTTCAGATTCTTAAGACTTGGATTACGAAGGGCTTTATATACTAAGCCTAATGACTTGAATTATAGCCTTAGCATCCTGACAATCAGAACAGGACTATAAGCATTTTACTTTCTTCTATCCACAAAACAGCTTGGACGGATTTCAAATCCATTTCAAGGGTATGTCAGGCTGGTGCCCATCATAATGATGTAGTCGAGTTGCAAGAAAGATAAGATGACCTAGGTAAAGGTCATGTCTGAGAGCATGGTAGGATTTTCTAGATAAGCCTGCGGAGACATCTGTCTGCCTTCCTCCAAGACAATTATTTTATCATTTCCAAATATTGACAAAAACTCCATTCCAAAGTGCTACAGCACATTTTAATCCATGGGGCTGCAGTAGCTGGACACAGTATTTTGGCACTTTCAAATCTCTGCAGCAAAAAGTGGGTCAGATAATTGTCTTCCTGTAACTGGCTGGACTGGAAACACCTTTCGTCTCTCAAAAGCCATAATGCAGGTCTCAGCAGTTGAGATGGCACCTGGTATGAAGGCATGCATGCTGCCATTTGCAATCACCCACACAGTTCAACTTTACAGTCCCATAATTTGCTTCCTGGCTAAAATGTCTGAAGCTGGTGTTGTCCATTACCAGTGCCCAGGTGATCTTTCCTAGGACTGATGCTGGAGCCCGCAGCACATCCCCTGATGCGTTCCTGCAAACAGTGCAAAACACCAGTGGCTTGCAGCTGTATAGCAGGTCAAAAGTTTAATTTGACCATTAAAGCAATTTCATGAGGTATACAAGGCCCCCAGCCACAGCAATGATGCAAATAAAGGTTGATTGATACATTCTGCTGGCTGAAATGCCACTCTGTTAACAAGGAAGGGGAGCATGGGTGCAAGGGGAGCAAAGGAGCATGCCAGACATGCTGTTTGCAGAAGCGCTGCACTCATCACAGTCTCTTGATTCACCTCTTGGAATGGCAATCATCTGTATTACTTCTGTGGGGAACACCAAGACTTACCTGCCATGCTTTCATCTTCTGCTGAGACCCCTCAAATAAATAAAAACCCAAACAGAAATGAACTGAGACACTCTGCCTGCTCTGCATTAACAAGGTAATTCAACAAGTCAGTATTTTCTCATTAAACAATGTCAAAGAAGTACTCTTGATCTCTCTGTGGTCACTTTTTTTCTTCTCCCTTTTTCCAAAGACAGCTGAAACAATAAAAAAAGGATTTAGAAAACAAAGGGGAACCCCCGGGTTTTGTAGAGAGCCAATGAATATTTTCCAGGACTGAGCCAATCTCTGGAAATAATTGTCAAGATCACTGTAGCTTTCCTTCCACACACTTGTGTTCTACAGTTGGCAGTCTTGGCTGTTCAAAAGAAAAGCAACATGATACAGTAAAGTGCAGAGAGCTGTTGCATGACAAACTGCTGCCCAGGTGATATTTTTTGAATGAGTCTTATTTATGTACCACAGACTCAGAATCCAGATAATTACACCTGGCCTGTTTTGAAATAAAAGTTAACTTCTCCATTTCCTAACTTTGATGGGCTTGTTTTCTTCCTCATCCTCTTTGCTAATTCAATCAGCTGAACTGTTGCATTTATCAGTTAAAGTGAGTTATAATCTGCTCAGGAGCTCGCACAGGAAGGAAAGAAGGATGCCAGTGCAATATTCATAATGCAACTGTCCACTCATTGTAGAATTTCCATCTCTGAGGTTAAACAGCATACTAAAAGCACTGGGAATTAAAATTATCTAAAGCATTTTCTTCTTTTTGATAATAAAGGTCTCTTGACAACAGATGGAGTTCCAGCTGAAATGCACGAGTTCTGATACAAATTGTACAAGCAGATCACAATTTCTAAGAGCGGCGTATTACTGTGACTTTACCCTTCAAACCAGCGTGGCCAACTCTACAAGAGGTGGAGTGGTCTCATCAGCAACTCAGTAATTTGGCCAGTAAGTGTCTATGAAGGGACAGCCTAGAGAACAATCCCTCTGACGGTGATACTGTCTGGAAACCTGAATCAAGGAGCAGGGGGAGGTAAATGCATGGACTGAATGCTGGAAAGCACCAGACGGAAGTTTCACTACCCAAACAAGAGGCAGATGCTCACAGGCATTATCAAAGCGCTGATGACCTTTCATTTGAAGGTTTCTTTTTAGTCATCTAAGGCAGTTTTTAAAGTGCTTCAATAATCTCTGCCATCCGCCCTGATTTCTACAAGCCACACGTAGTCTGGGATGAGGTTCAGCCTGATCTCACCTTTTCCAAACAAAAGCATGCTACATGTCCAGATCTAAGGTCCGAATTTGCTTAACAGGACATCTCCCCAGAGAAGAGCTGATGGAGATGGAAGTCCAGAGCCATCTTTGAAGGCATTTGAGGTGAATTTTAAGGATAATTCAGCTTTTGTGACTATGAGAAACTGAGACTTTTAAATCCCCAATGCCTTCTGCCATCCTTAACCAAACTGGCAAGCACTAGAAAGCACTTTTCCACAAAAAGGGGGATAGTGGAAGCAGATTGTTGGGCGCATGAAGACAATCTGGGTAAAGCTGAGAACCTAGAAGTCTGAGGACTATTTGCTGGTGAATGCTCTTGCTTACAACAGGCACTGGAAGCTTACAAAAACTTGTGGTAAGCTACCAAGTACTGTCTGCACTGATCTGAAAGGCTTCACAGGTTACAAAGAGACAACTGGTACAAGCAGAGCTGTGCAGTCAAACTGGAAATAAGTGTTACCTTTGACAGTCCTCAAAGCTGCCACTGAAACAAGAGAATTTGGCTATTTATTTATTTTAATATTTATTATTTTTAACCTTATGGCAGCCAGCATTTGTGCCAGGTGGCATTTTGCCTTAACCAGGCAACTTCAGGAGGTTACATTCCCGCCTGTCATCCTTGCCCTCTGGTAGCTTTGATGCCCATACATGGTTCCCTGGCTGGCTGTCGCCGTGTCCATCTGCTAGCACAGATTTGTGATAGCTCATGGAAATACCAGTCTTATGAAACAAGGTACATTAGGGTGCTGGGCAGTCATTTCCAGGGATCTTGCAAGAGCCACTGCTTCTAATAAAGGGTACTATCTTTGTGAAATCCATAAAATCTATTTACACGTATCTATGCTACCAGAGAAACACTTATCACTGTATCCTAAGCTTTCGATACACCAAAATAGCTTTAAAACAGATTGTTTAACCAAATGAAGCATGCAGAAAGTTGACAAATAAAATGGTTGCAACTCTCAGCAGGCCAAGACTGAAAATAGGCAGCAAGGCTAAGGAAGGCACTGAGCTGTGGGCTGAGCATCACCAGCAGCTGAGGTCCTACAGCCTCACGTCTCCACAGACACATGCCGCTGCTCGCTTGGCAAATTCCAGAAGCAGCATCGCTGTACCAGATCTGGGCAATTTCATGGAGCTTAAGAAAGCTTGGTTGATACAAAGGGTGCTGCCAAAGCCTGTTGTACCTCTAGATGAGGATAGGGAAACAACATCCTTCTTCAGGTCCAAAGAGCTCAACAGCAAACGATGGTTCCCACATTGCCGTAGCTAGGTCTAGCCATTTATAAGCAAATGAGAGTGACAGAGTCCGTGTCCCATGGCTTACAATTTTATAAAACACACATGGAATCACGGGGAGAATAGATGTCAGTTGTCACAACAAAAGGCTATACAATATTTCAATTAGCAGCAAGCCTTCCTTAAAAAATCTGAATAACTAAAGCTCATAGGAAATGTAATTCCAGTTCCCCCTGAATAGAGGGCAACTGGTAATCTTTATGTGCTCACATAATTTAGGGGGTGTTGCTTGTTTGCTTCTAACACAATCCCCCTTTATTCAGTCTCCAGGCTGGAGGCATAGAGAGGTAGAATTTGAATTCTTCTGGCCATTTACATACATGTGGCATTTCTTGACCTTTAGGTATTTGATTCTGAAACCTATTTAACTTTTTAACGTAGGTGTTTTTGTGGGTTTTGTTGGGGAATGCCAAAAATTTTCTGCATGTAGGGAAAAAAAAATCAATAAGAGCAACTGTATGACTGTTCTTCTGTTTTTAACTGAAGGGCCCTCCCTCTGTGTCTGTTAAACCAGCCAAACTTTCTTAGTAGCACAAGCTTCTTATTCAGCTTTGTTTTGACAAAGAAAGATAAACCACTGTTTTGTGTTGCCCTTCCCCCACCACTTATTCATTAGTTTTATTTAGTGTGTCTTCCCTCCTCCTTGTAGGGAAAATAAGCCATATTTCAAAAAATAATTATCTTTGACCATACTGAGTTGTTGACTGTGTATGTTCTTATGAAGAATTTAAAATAGAATGTAATTATAAATCACTGCTAAAATGAGCTTGTCCTGCAAAGGCAAGGACATTTAATTGTGTCCTTGTATGACTGGAATCCCTGTAAACAACTAATATTCCTATTTGCAGGGGCAGAAATAACTAGCTCATTTAGCTGTACAGAAAGGAAGACATAAAAGGAAACCAAAGGCTAAACGAGAATAAGCCACTGGAAAGTTTTATGTCAACAAAACTGGATTTAAATTAAGTAACATCAGTTCAGTATTTTGCCTATAAATGAATCAGAACATTAAAACATGTTTTAAAGGGAACATTTGTGATGAAACATCTATGACTAGTTCCTACACCAAATGAATAGGAAAGTTCCAACTTACTTCTTCTGTGTAGGATCAAACAGCACAGTTAATTTTCTAGCTTGAGTACTACTTGTGTAGACCTCAGTTTTGAAAATGAGAATAGCAGCTGAACTGCAAGGAAAACACTGAATAAATGACTTGTCAGTTAGACACACTGGAAAACATAGCACTCGTGAAACAACTAGAGGTTGCATCATACCACACATGCATGAGGGAGTAAGATCTAAATTACACAGACAATTTCCATTCTTATGTTTTCTAATTTTCTGAGTGCTTGGCTTTGCAGCTTAAATCTATTTTATGATTGCTTTTTCTGACACTGACTTGCAGGAATGTGACTAGATTTTAGCATTCATTATTTTGCCTTACTCAGTGGCCAAAGTTTAAAAAACAAGAAACCCCAAACAAATAAACATCCCAAGCTCAAATCAAAGAATTGCACTTCTAAGTTACTCAAAATGAGAGATGAGTTAAGAGTCACCTTGCTTTAAAATCAACAGGAACACAGCAGAGCTATCCTCCAGTGAGGGGAAATAAGGAAACAAACTACAGATTCAACAACTACAGCACACCCTTTAAAGATAAGAACAGAGAATTCATTTACTGTCTAATCTTACAATGGTGATAACAAATTGAAATTGTGGGCAGACAGCAGAGAACCAAGAAGATACACAATTCATGGCAAGGATCAGTCAAATTAAAGGGAACTTGTTACACTGCCCAATTCTGAGTAATTAGTACTTCCATTCGGGGCACAGTTCCAGCTTTAAGCAATTATAAGTAATTAATGTTCCTTTATTTTGCCTAGAAGTCCTGACTTCAGCATTCTCTTAGGATACAAACTCTTCTAGCCAGAGCTACACAATGCAGATTAACTCAACTAGAAGACAATTAGAGTAAGCAGATGAAGATGTAATTTGTCAGTCTGTACATGCTGTTACTTCTAGCCTTGGATGCAATTTTTATTACACGGTAAACTGACTTAAACGGAGGCAGAGACACAGCTTTGTGTTATTTGTATCCATATGACTGCCCAAGCTGCAACCGATGTTGAGATTTGAAAATTCCACATGACCAAATGGCAAAACAAAGTGAATGAAGTGCCAGATTATATCTGCCTGTACAGCTACAGGGATTCAGTAACTGATTAATAATTTAATTCATGTAAAATGCAACATATAAAATACACTACAGGGAAAATCTTGCTATACTTACCCATCAGGCAAGGTAAATCCCTAGATTAAAATGCCAAGCTGAGCAGGAAGCAGAAGCTGACCTGATGGCTAGCATATGGAAAAGACAGAACCTAAACGCAGAGATGTTATTGCATTTGAATCCTGTCTTGAGTAAGCTGAGTCCTCTCAATCTTATGTTAAAATGGGCCTAGAAATACATGTCTCCCAAAAATGCATTTGGTTTTGCATTTCATGGGTGTTTTGAAGATGACTTGTTTGCCAACTATTTGAAGATTCTTTATGAGAAGGGGTAAAGTAAAAGTAAAATGCTATTGTCCTTTCGTACTTTCACTACCAACAGTAAGTGTAAGATAAAATATTTCATATTGAGCTTTGGAACCAAACACATACACAGCAGCAATACAAAGCAGAAGCTGTACAAGCATTTTATCCAATTTCAAGACCCCACTGACCATTGCACAGTATCCTTCACCATGAGACGTGTGGCAGAAAACATGCTTTGCTTGCTCTACCAAACACAAGCATGGTCTCAATTACTTTTGTTTCTAGCTTCTGAATTTTCCATAACTGCAAGCAGCAGAGCTCAAAGACCATGTCCTTCATTCAGTAAACCGTAGCACTGAAGAGAAAACTGGAACTGAAGCAGAGGAAGAGGAAAGCAAAGCAGGACCTCATTCACAGATGCCTATTACTGCACTGGTGAGAGGCTCTAACTGTTCTTTTGCAAATGTTACTGTTCACATGGATTCCAGATTGTCAGGCTTTATGTGCTGCTAATATTAATTGATAGAAAAAGAAATATGACGTTCTTGATCTACAAAGCCTCTCTTCTCAAGATTTCTCAGTGTGTGCACGTGGTCAGAATCAAGGTCCACGAAAGGCAAATCTTGCAAAATCTGTCAAAATCACTAAAGATATGTATTTTTTTTTCCTGGACTTTACCATTACCATCTTTTTTACACTGTCCAGACTCTTCCAAAACACAGTTGCGCTATACTTGTGCTTTTAAGCTACAAGGTATCTTAAGTGCACAACGAGGATCCACCTTTTTGTGTGATAATCAAAAGTGGTGACCTTGAAAGAACACAATTTCTCCTCTGACACCTAAAATACAATCAACCCATCACAATAAAACCCACTTTGAAAACCTCACCCCTGAGAAATTCCTATTTTTCTTAATGGAAATGTAAAATATAATATCTAATTATCTTTTATCAATTCAATAAATGTCAGTATCACTGCATTTTATTACAGACACTTTTCAACAACTTTTACACTGGATGGTCAGTTTTATATAGCTTTGAGCTACAGACAGGCTTTGACACCGCATGCATCCTCTGCAACCTCCATCCAACTGTGGCCCCACGGTACAGGAACATCACCTGAGCTACTGCTGAACAATCAGCACTGGTCACTGCTGCTGAATTCTGCCCAGCATTGCATCAAACTCCATCACAGCTACTGTGTTAGAGCAGGGCATCCTGGTCTCTAGTCTTTTTTGGCTGCAAACATGATCTTCAAGAAATCAGAAGTGTAAGTTATTTGTAACTAGTAATATATTTCATCTTTTTAAAGATTTGGAATAATCCATGACTGTGAAGGCTGTCAAATCCACTCAAATGCTTCTTATTGAAAAATTAGGTTTGCATATCCATAGATCTCACCTGATTCACTCATCCAAATTGCAGCTGTAATTCCCATAGACTGAGACTCTTCTAAAACACTATACATTTCATATACTTGTTATTAATAAAGCATGACGGTGCTTGCAGAAGCACTAAAGAATCGGGTCAAGAACACTGTCTAAATACAAGTGTTATTAAATAAGCCAATCATCCAGCTTTTGAGTAATTACTGTCCCTGGTTTTTACTTGAAAGCCTCATTTTCAGCACATTCATAGGAGTCAAATGTCCCTCATCAAAACAAATGAACACAAATTAAGTCTTTTGGATGCCAATTACAAGAGAAAGATGAAAATGCAATACCGGCAGGCTGGATACAAAATGTTGCAGCACAGCACTTCTCAGCGTAGGGTAAATTTAGGTACAACCAGATGATTTCACTACATATAGTCAAAGGATTTGATCTGTTCCCATCTGTGCATTATCTGAATGTCTAAACAATTGCCACAATGAGTTTGAAAACTTTAAAACAGAAAAGGAAAACTAACAAAGCTGATGGTATCTCCAGATCACTGTGTGAAGTACTAATAAGAGACTGTTATACGTGTTCAACAGACTGAAAATGATCTTTACCAAATCCAAATGACATACTTCTAAAGCTGAAAGTGATAGATTACAGCTGGCTGAGCAAGCACTGTACTGTAGGCTTGTTTTAAAAGCTGCCATTGTAAAAGACCCTCCAGGCTTTTTCGTGATTCCTTTGCTCTTCTTACTAAGAAATGCAAGGCTCTTCTTATTTAATGGTATTTACAGGGGGAGAGGTGGAGAAAAACTATCAAGAAAGAAAGGTTTATTTTTCTACAGATTTGCAGCAAGATTACTTTTAATAGCATGTCTATGGACCAAATACATGACTTGCACTTCATCACCTCAAAACATGTGAAACATTTGCAAGTGGAAAAAAATACGAGCACAAAAGCTGAAAATTTAGTATGATGATTCTTATTAGAAAATATGTCTTTACAACTAATTTAGAGTCTCTGCATATGACATCTTATACTTCCCTCCACCAATCAACCATTAAGACACAAAAAATAATCTTAAGACAGCAGCTGCAGAACTTGTCGTACGCGCCCACACTTCTCCATCAGGTCCGGATCTTCGGCAGTGGAATCATCCAGTTCTTTCATAAAAGCTTCAGCTTTCTGCACAGTTATGTCTCGTGCACCGCCTTGAAGCCCTTGCAGATAGTCCAGTAAAATGGTAAAATACTTGTCTGGAACCTTAAAAGATAAGAAAGAAAAAAGACCTGCTTTATTTTTCTTCTCTCTCAGTATTCATTCACAGTTATGTCAAGCCATCACCTGAAAGACAACAAGGAGAACTCCATGGGCTTTTGCATTTGCCAGTGCTCACCTCTGAGTGGAATTTTTGCTTGCCAAGGTTCAAGCTGCTGGGAGGGATGGACTGTGGTGAGAGGACTGTCATGTGCTCAGATGGGCAAAGCATCTGAGAGGAAATTCTAAGCAGATGTGGAAATGCGGATCAGCAAATGCACACACTCCCTGACTGTGAGCACGAGGCTGTGAGGATCGTTGGAATTAAAAAAAAAAAAACCCACTAGCCAAATCCTGCTTCTGGAAATATGTATGCAAACCTTACTAAATTCAGTGGGAATTGTATGCACATGTCTGAGGAAAGGATTTTGCTGGGATTACTCTTGTCCCTACCCAAAATTATTTGTTTGCTAAAACAAGATACCACCCACCCTCAAGCGCTTTGACAGAATGCTTATACAAAGGAATAGAATTTGATTCGAAAAACAAATGGAATTCAGACATATGGAAATAATTTTGAAATCACACTGACTAAAACCGATAGGGTCCATTAGCACAACTAACGTGGAAAACAGTTTAGTCATCTACAGTTGCATTTCCCCCATTTCATTCCCTTTCTAATTAACTAGTCAAGGTTCAATTTTAGCTTATCTGGTATACCAGATGACCATCATATTCAATAATCTTGGTAATAACCTAGTGAAGACTTTTGAATTATTTATTTAGTGTTTGAAACTATCACATTTTCAAAAGTATGAGGTGAACAATTCTACATTGAAGCGTATATTAACTTCATGTTGCGTATCTGTGGAACCGGTTTCAGCCAATAAGAAAATACTTTTGCTGTGAATCAGATGTTAAAATGACCTAATCCTGCAAAGATTTTCCTCCATGTTTAACTTTACACATACAACTTTAAAAGGCATACTCGACATGAGTCAAGTTAAACACATACGTAAGTATTTAAAGGATTGGAGACTAATTACTCAAGGGCTGTTTCAATTCTGCAAAGTATCAACATTTCAGAGAAGACGGAGCTTCAACAGATACTTAATTTACAACTTATTTCTGCATCGACATTTGGCAGGATAACTTTGATCACTAAACTTCTATCACTCCAAAAGAAGAAGAAGAAAGATTATTCTAACACTGTCTTCATCAATCAGGGATATTACAAAGTAATAAATCAAAACTAAAGCCTGCATTCAGCCTCATAGCTTTTACGCTATGGAAAACTATCTAATTCTTCACACAAACACTCTTGCATTAAAGAAACAATACAGATACCTCCCAAAAATTAATTTTACAGTGAGTAACACTGAAATGGAGGATATATGAAGTGCTGCTATAATATACAAACCAAACACATTTAAACATAATGAAAAATCTCTATCTTTTTGAAACTTTTCTAACTCACAGTAGTCTGGCACTTAGAACAGACAGCAACATTCAGACACAAACAATTTCAGCATGATGGTGCTCCTCAGATACTCAGTACTGGGTTTTTAAAGCACAGCAACATTTAGAAGTTTCAAACCTTGCCCAAATTATCTATGTAATTTATGCCTCTTGTTCTCTGGCCTCGTGGTACAGCCATACCTCACTCTGTGGAATTAGAGTTATTATTCTACCATTTAAGCAAAGTGCTCGAAAGGGCAATTAAAAGCCTACTCTAAGTGTGCAGGCAGGCATGTGGCTGCCTGAAGCCTAGAAAACATTTAGCGTTTAGCCCTAAGGATAACTGCTCAAGTGTTCAAAAAGTCTGATGTTTTTTCCTTAACACAGCTATTAGGTTTACTTCAGTAAGAGCTTACAATAACAGTACCACGGAGGTAAGATAATATCGTATTTCCTCCTAACTTACACATCCAGTGGAGCCATACCAAGGGCTGGAACCTAGAAAGCGCCAGCTAAAAGTTAATGAAGTCCAAATTTTAATTCTTCAAATACAGTAGTACAAGAGCTGAAACTTCAGGGACTCTTGGCGAAGCTTTACAAGAAGGAACACAATCCTCCTTCTAAGATCAGCTTTTGGGCTGGCTTGAAACTGGATATCAAGATCTCCCACCAAGACGCTGGCAAGTGGAAGTGATGCTTCTGGGATTTTATTATTATTCTTTTGTTAAACTGTTTTGACCTTTTTCTTGTTTCTTTTTCTTTCTCGCACACTAATCTTGCCTCTGTTCTAACTAGCTAATATACACTGGAGCTGACTAACAAGGAAATATCCCAAAGTGAAATAATCACCGTCATGGGGAGAAGGGGGGAAACACTACAAAATAGCAGCAGGAAAAGACCAGTTATCACTTTCAAATTCTACTACGTAACTCAAGAGTTTTCAGATGGTTTAGATTTGCAGATGGTCATACATTTTGCAAAGCTCATTGCTACCAACCTTGCTTTTCTCAGTCACCTTCTGAGGAAGCTCCAGAAACCCCTTCAGGGCCCTGGAGTCCAGAAGCTGAAGACAGATGATGTAGTTACTTTCTAAAAATGCTATGCCAGATGACAAAGATCAACAAATGATCTCGTGTTTATTTTATACTGGATCCTGAAGAAATATATACACTGTAGGTATACAGGCTGGCTTCGAAGCTGTCAGCCAACAACCAGATGGATTTTAAAGGAATGTAAAGGGACATTGCAAAGAGCTTTCAAACCTCAACTTATTTCTTACAGAAAGAGGCCTGAAAATACAGGAAACTCAATTCACTCATTTGCATGGCTTTTCATTAGGCATCCAAGTGACACCATGAGATTAAAGATGTGGTTTAGGAAGCAAAGAAATGTCTCCTTTTGTATTTTTGTCATGCTTGGATATCCAACAGATTTAATTCTGTAATGGACAGGAAGCTAAATTTGGGTATAAAAAAAATATTCACAAGAAGCTGTTCTGCCCTCCCTACAGTCCTCATGAAGAAAGAGCCTCAATCATATACTTAATTACAAGCACTTGAGCACTTTACTGAATCTGGATGCAGATGTTAATCATTATCTAAAGCTCATATTCAATGCATCTCTGGTTATTAAAGCACCAAATTTATGAATGAAAATACATCACAGCACTTTCGTCGGATTTTGTACAAATAGAAAGGAAGTTTTGTTACAGGGCTGAGAAATAAGGAGTTAAACTGTGTTGTGATACATAAAACAAATGCCACTTACTGTTAATTATTTCCCAGCATATTTCAACACAAAACCCAAAGTAAACAGCTAAAAAGGTAAGAACATCATTCTGCCTGTAAAGCAATTTCTAGGTAGCTCTAAAGGTCGTATATTGATTTTGAAAAGTTGACAAAGACTTTTAAAGGAGAAATTAAAAAGCAGAAGACAGTGTGAACAACCTACATACCTCCAATAAAATTTGTATTATGCAACTAATCTTTTTAAATTATTACACCGTGTGAACAATTTTGCCTTCATGAAACTCTGCTTTCAATTATCTGGTTCTCAGAAAGGTAACACCTTGCATCAGGTGACTGGTTTAAGAGGTGCTGAGTAATTTGGGTCAGGAAGGTTGGTGTCCTTAAATGTTTAAATGTACACAAAAAATCAGCAAAAACTAACTGAATATCAACTAAATGAATCAATAAGTAAGGCACTGTGCAAGTGGCTAGATGTTTGTTTTATTACACAATAAAATGAATGACCTGAAACCCAGAGGCTTATTGGAAATTCAGTCTATGTTGTTTTTTAAGTTATGAAATGAATGAATTTCAGTAATGATGCAAGCCTAGCTTCTGGTTATGCTTTATGCTTTTTAAAATCAACATCAGGTTTCACTTATATTTTAATGAGAAAGCTATTTTAACATCTTGGCAATATGAGTGTACATCTTATACGGAGCCAGAGATATCTGAAGCAATATGAGAATCGTGGTGTACAGTGTTGGGTTGCACATTCAGAAAATCAAATTAAAGGATACAAATCAAATTCTAAGTAAGCTCCAGATTTATATAAAACATGAATCTGCTCTATTTATGCTTGACATGTATCAAGTGTAAAAATCTGTCATACACAGAAGAATGACCATCAATAAAATAAAAAGATTAAGTGCAACAATTAAAATGATTCAGCATTTAGGTAAAAAAAAAAAGTAGTCGATTTATACATTATTAAAAATTATTAGAAAACCACATGGCTAGTAACAGTGACTTGGTTAATAAAAATTAGCTACAACTAATCTATAAAACTTTACATCATAATCGTTCCGAAATAAAGCAGCATTAATACAAACCTTCTCTTTATCATACATGTGCAAGAGAAGCCAGGTCTGTCTTGTCTTTTGAAACTTCCATTCTTCTGGATTTTCAGACCAGCTGTAATAAATTTTTAAAAAATAAATAAATGAAATACTGTGTGATCAAAGCATTCATTATTCCTAAAATATTTCACTGCATGCACAACATGGAGTTGCATGACATTGCGTGAAACAGGTCCTAGCACAGATTTTATACAAGTGGTAAAAGACAACACAAGAGATGGTTACCTGACTTCCGTTCAAAAAGTTAAAAGATTATAGGATGACCAAGAATGTTATAAATTTTCATCAGAAAGCACTAATTCCTTGAAGTTAAAAAACAAGTCCCACTCTTCGGCTTTTACCAGTGCTTTATGGGAGGTCATTGTCTTCATTTGCTAACTGAGCACCTCAAATCCTTATCCCAGCTGCAGGGCTACCTGAGTATTTGGGGAGGTGAAGCAGACAAGGGAACAAGTTTGGTTTTCAGCAAGTTGGTATTTCACAGTAAATGGAAAATCATATGAAATTAAGTAACCTCTAAAGGACTGGAAGGAGAGACTTGTGCTACAACAGTCAGCTCAGCAATAGCTGAAGCTCATCACAGGTGACTGTTCCAGAGCAGAGAAAATGTACTTTTCAGAATCATGCTTTAAGGCTTGGATTTGTCTAAAGGTGTGACTTAAATACTGATGTTTACAAGACATAAAAATGCTTTCTATATATCCCTTTCCCTACGAATTCTGGTTCCAACACTTAGCTCAAAACATCCATCTGCTTCCATCCTGTTAAAAGTGATTGAGTAAAACGAATGATTAACATCTGCAGATGTTCTTTGACTGTTTAGCAGACACATTGTAAATAACTAAAATTTTATCTGGGTGAAAACATCACCTTTACAGTGACAATGTGATTTTAAAGTCGCTATATTATGTTTTAAAGGAAAAAAAGAGACATTAATTTCTGTAAGCAAATGTGCAAACTAGCAAATCTCACTATGAAATGAAGGCTGCTTTTGAAAAGCATATGTTTACGTGTGAAAAATTTGTCAGGACACCAAAATATCATTTAAAAATCCAGAAGAAAATATATGAGGAGAAAAAAAGATAAAAATTTACACTTATTTGATTTTTCTCTAAAGGAAAACAAGTCTCCAGACGGTATCATGCAAGATGTCTTTAATGTTCCAGTTTATTTTACACAGCAACAGAGAGCACAGAAATCAATCGAAAAACCAGCTGGGTATGAGAATTAGTATTGTTTAAACACTGTCAAGTCTAATGAAGCAAAAGTGGCCTTGTATGTAGTGAATGCTGCACCAGCAAATACATTCTTCAGTCAATTCAATGACAGAAAAAAAAACAAGACCACAAATTTGTACAGAAAGATTTCATGGAATTCACTGCAGAAAACTCAAAGGAAAAAAACCAACACTCTCTTGAATTTCAAATTCAGGATCAAGAAGAAGCAGATAATAACAGTAAACCAGGAAGGACAGAAAAAAAACCACTAATAATCACAATATAACACATTTTACATGCTCAAATTAAATCCACAAATGAACTGATTCAGAGTTCTCTTTTGGGACATTGTCAATAAATAGGCAAACATTTGCAAGACAAACATCGTGCAAAAGCAGGAGCCCAAAAGCTGCTGCCAGAAGTTGTAGAATCAAATAAAAAGATATTATTATGGGGAAAACATCCATCTCCCATCAAAACCAACCCAGAAACCAAAGAATTCACAAAATAAAGACCAATCAGCCCTTGGTATCACATGTCTTCACAGCAAGGTGCGCAACTGCACAACAATAACTGTCAAACTGACAACATCTGTAACACCAGGAGGTGACAGAGAATGAAGTAAAAAGGGCTTTTTGTGTGGGTGCAGTTTGTGGGGCAAGCTACTTGCTCATTTGTACTCAATTTCTCTGTTTGCCAGGCAAATGCAGTAGGTCCTCGCTGAGAACCTGGAACTTCTGCAGGAAGTGACTGAAACTCTAGAAATCCTTCAAAATCCAGAAGACAACGCTGGTTAAGAGCAATCCATTGTTTCAGGAGGTTCGCTCTTCTGAACAGTTACACGGATGATATAAGAAATGCTGTCTGTTTGCACCGCACAAAGAAGAAGGTAAGTTTAAAATCCTGCTTTATATTAAATAAGCCTGGAGAGAGTTTACATTACAATCTTTGCAAGGTGACAAGAACAAGCTGAATGACAGACCTGTGCTGGCATCCTATCAAAATGGTCTCTCTTTGAATGAAAAGCGTTAACATACATTTTTCTTTCTTGAAACTATACTATGCATTTATACACTTGCAATTACATTCATTGGTTAGACAAACCACATAGTACTCTGAATGTTTTATTCTCTGCTAATTTTATGTCCCTGCCACTTACTCTATCACCTGAGTACTGTTAGGCATTGACTTGAAAAATACAGCCCGACTTCACTAATCTCCTATAAAGCTATAGGATGTTAAAATATCTTTATTACCTAGTTTATAAACAACTGAGACCAACAAATGAGTGCACTATAAGGTTAATTGCTCTTATTAGCCTGTTATCAAAACCATATGCTCTCTTTTACATGTTAAGACAAGCCATTCTACGCCTGCATCTAAGATCCCACATTGACATTCACCCTAGTGAATTCTCTTGTAGAAACAAACAAAAGTTTTAGCTAGTCTTCCTGAAAGGTTTCAATCTATATACACCATAATAACTCATATAAACAACACATACTTTAACATAATCAACTGCAGAAAGTACCTTTGTGCCCATTACAGCACCAGAGCCTCATAAAACATTAATTTTAGTTTATGCTTTATCCTATTAGAATCAAACACTAAATGAGTATGGCAAAAAAAAGGGAGCATTTTCCTTCATAGCCTATGGGTGTAACTCATCTTTTCAGAAAATACTCTATCCAAGTTTGCAGCAATTACTGTTTCTCTTGCTTCAGCAAAACGGTCCTTCTCTTGACCTAAAGTTCTATTAAACTGTGGACAAAACACTCCTGATAATGGCTGCACAGTCATTTAGACAGATAAGGTGGAAGTTGCTGTCTGTAATCAGACCTCCAACAGTTATTAAAATAAAAGTTTTCCACTGGTTCCTATGACTGCTTTTTTCCTACTCCTATGAGAGCTTTAAAGCCTATGGAAAGTATCAATCTGTGACAAAATAAGAGGGGTATCTCCTCTTATCAGAATGACACAATTAGCACATTTTTAGAAATGCTCAACTTTCAAAACTACAAAAGTTTAAGCTCTGTAACACAAGAGAAGTCTCATTTTGCTGTTTATATGCAGATAAGCTTCCTTGACATACTACAGCACTAGAAAAGGCTTTTCCTTTGAGTGATTAAATATACAGAGCAGGACCAACTACATCATAGTTTAAAATAAGCTTTTTGTAGACAATCACAATCTCTTTCAGAGTCTGAATTGATTGGTAGCCTTTGAAAGTATGTATGTCCTGATCTAATATAAAATATGGAATTGGATGAAAAATATACATGTGTGAAACACGTATTTTTCCAGTATGCCCCAGGCTAATTTTCAATATATTGTATAAACACTAATTGCTTTCTTTACACAGCTAATGTTTGAATCTTTCCTATGAGCTCCAGCTCATTGAAAACCCACATTGGTTGACTTTAGTTAAAGAGAACTTTTATGTTTGTGCAAATGATCTCCCTAAATGGCTTTGAAATTGAAGATACAGAGGAAATGAATCAAATTAATCAAGCAGCTTAGGGAATTTTACATTTAGGCTTTTGGTTCTCAGCATGAGAGACTCATGCAGCAAAGCTGCACGAGATTCTCACTGGTCTATCTCATAAATGACTTTTAGTCTCTACATTAATCTCACGCAAATCTATTCTGAAAACATGGGAATACAGGCAGCATAAGTAGGCAAACAGAAGACAATTGGCAGCATGCAGGGCAGAGCACTCTCTGGGATATCCTCATAGAAAGAGAAGGGGAAAGGAAAGTAGTCAAATTGGTTCCAGAAACACAGTAAGAGAATAACATTATTGTAACAAATTGGATTCAGGAAGACAACACAATGCATCTGGTTAGACTACTGGCCAGGCCAAAACACTACAAAGCTGTCACAATTATTAAAATATCTCCTATGTGTAGAAAGGCACTGTGCTGAGAATCAACTTGAAAAGGCTACTTGGTAGGAGACAGGTCTCAAAAACATGTGTCTGCTAACAACCTTCCAGGAGACAAGAGAGCATTACTGCATGCCCAATGCCAGGACATCTAGACTCGTCTATATCTACTGCTCCAATTTTGTGACACTGACACTGGCATTGGGGTCCAGCCCACATCAGATACACTTCCCAGCCTGGATATCTATCCAAGGTAAAGCAGACTGCCACCAAATTGAGATTTCTCCAGTGATACAGCCCAGGCTTAACATCAAGGAATTGATTTGAAAAGTTTCTGCAGCCCTGAGGACAGGTCAGAGTGCAGCCTCCTCTTGCTCTCTTTATCATGAGGACCCTTATGTCTTACTCTCTCAAGCTTCACTGATTCTCAAAGGAGGTACAGAGCAACAGATCTGGTCCATTACACCACATTCAAGGCTACATTGAAAAGTTCTATTGAAGATTAAAAGCAGCATACTACAACACCACACAAAAATTTGTCACATTCTTTCCACCTCGTTTATCTGGGTACTTTTTGTTTTGGTACATTCAGTTATTCATTGCTCTGAAATCTGTCTTTTAAGGATTCACTCATGTTCTTTCATATGCCCATGAGGAAAGCTGAACAGAAGTTTCGGCACATGATTAAGGCTTGCAGGAATCAATCCCTTGATTCCCCAAGTGCTCTGCAAACAGTGCAAAAGGTATCATTTCGGCACTCACTGCCCTAGCCATAAAGTGTGGATAACAGGTGCTTCCTCAATAAAGAACAACCACACTCTTAAAAAATTCCCTTAAAGAAATTTAAGGCCTTGCACAAACACTTGGCACTCAAGTGCTTTGCTGTAATATTTCACAATGCAATACATACAATAGCAGTGACTTTAACATACCATGCACTTATGTTTAAGGAGAGCCCACTGCCCTTATAAGGCCTAACTTTGGAAACTTTGAATGCTGTTACCAAGCCAGCTCAGGAGTTAGTGCAGCAGCACATATGGCCAACAGGTGAGGACGGGAAGCCAGCACCTCAGAGAGGCTCCCTGGAAAAGCTGGAAGCAGCACAGAGGGAACAGAAATTTGGCATAAGGCTGTTCTTGTGGGAGAAGAGCCATTTTATGATGGAGGGTTTATATGGACATATAAAAAATATATGGATGTGAATGGAAGCTTTATATATGCCCTACAGTGCATATAGTGAAGTAGGAATAATAATTTTTTGTCCAGTTATAACACATGCAATTATTTCAAGGGAAATGTAAAAGTGTTTATTTTTATTTGGGGTATTCAGAATTTCTTCTATTTCTCTCAAGGGCATTTAAAATTAATCTACTTTTCAAAAGACCATTTTTTTAATGTCTTTGTCAACAGCTGCATGCCCAGAAAGCCACCTTGCAGTGCGCTTCAGTGCTCAATCCAAGATCACAGAATCGCAGAATCATAGAATGGTAGGGTTGGAAGGGACCTTCAAAGATCACCTAGTCAGGAGCGTTAGCTCCTGTCAAAGAAGGTCCACCTAGATCAGGTTACTCAGGAACGTGTCCAGGTGGGTTTTAAAAACCTCCCGAGGAGACTCCACACCCTCCTTAGGCAGCCTGTGCCAGGGCTCCCTCACCTGAACAGCAAAGAAGGCTTTCCTTAAGTGGAACTTTTTATGTTCCAGCTTGTGACCATTAACCCTAGTACTGTTACTGGACACTACAGAAAAAAGTGTCACCCCATCCTTCTGACATGCATCTTTTAAACACATGTAAGTATTAATGAGGTTTCCCCTCAGTCTCCTCTTTACCAGGCTGATTCCGCAGCCTTTCCTAAGGAACAAGCTCCAGTCCCCTGATCATCTTGAGGGTCCTGCACTAGACTCTCTCCAGATGTTCTCTGTCCCTTTTGAGCTGGGGAGCAGAATCTCCCTTAACCTGCTGGTCACACTCTTCTTGATGCATCCCAGGATAAGAGGAAATCTCTTATGCTGATTTTCCCCATTTGGAGAAAAGAAAATCAAAATTAAATTCTAAATATATTTTTAAAGACTTGACTGGAATGGCTGTAGTTAAAAACTTAAGACACATTAATCTGTGGCAGCACTCAAGATATAGACGTAAGAGACATATCCTTGATTTTTAACTGTGCTCTTCTCATGTTATGAATGATTCTCTCAACCTCAGTTCCTGGAGAAAGTTAATATGTTTATACTGATATTCACAAATTCAGATTGGAAGAGAATTAAATTACAACTCAGATAAAGGTTTTCCTTATTTTCCTGGAAGAGGAGACACTAATGGAGCTCTTTTTGCCAGAAGAAAACTTTCAAAAATTGTCAACAGATTTTAGAATCAGTGCCACATTTTTGGTTGAAAGTCCTGGCAACATTTCTCAATCTGTGGTTTAAAAACAATTTTAATATATTCTTCCATCTGGTTTAGACGCAGCATAATGACTAAAGACTTGTGAAAAGACGAAGGGAGGAAGTTTTTTTACTCTTTATTTAAATTTAGGAATCACACATTTAAATTTAAGAAGGATCACATATCTAAATTTAGGAAGGAATAAATGGGCTTTTTATTATCGCATTTTGATGTCCAGTATAAGGACAGATTGTGTCTGATTGTATCAGTTCAGGAAACCACACAGGTCACAGAATTTTCTTAGAAAGTATTTATAAAGCAAAAGGAAAGGGCCTTTGTGCCTTAAAGCAAAGCTTTGATTAAGTCTACATAAAATGTTTATCACAGCATATCTTTTTATTATCTGTACTTTTATCACTTGCCATTATTTGTAATGTTTCATATGATGTTTGCATCCTGAAACTTCAGCCAAGCTAAAAGTCTCCTTCCTCCTCCACTATAGGCACTGCTCAAAAGCAACATGAGACAATCCCTTGAAGAGCTTCAAGTATAAACAGATGAGACTGATGATAAGTGGAAAGTTGATCCAGCAAGTTGTAATAATGCCTCAAAATGATACAGTAGATCATCTGTAGAAGTCCTATCTCGCACAGTACACGTAGGGTATATTACTGTGATTCAACTTGTCAGCTTTTCATAGACACCAACCTACTTGCAAATAGCAAGGGCATTCCACTGAAAAAAACCCTCAACCCTTTACAATGATTTTGTCCAATCTTTTTGCTAGTCCAGTTATCTAGTTGCTGCTATCTGTATTAGCCTGCCTGCAGCAAAACTGTGTTTTGATCTGGAAAAACAATATGCCAAGAGCTTTCTGTTGTTTTTAGTCACATCAAAAAGGTCAGCAATAAGCTTGAAAGCCCACAGCTAATATCACTACATTATTAAGGCTAAATGTGCTTTTTATTTTACATACATTCATTAAAAGGTACACAAAGCAGGAGCTGAATTATCACAGAAGAAGAATTAAAAAAAATAGAATTCAAGCCCTTCACAGCCAATCTGTTCTGCTCCTGCCAGGAATATACAGCCAAGGTCTACCCCAGTGCTGTGTTGAAGTCTCATCTCCTCTCCAGATGTCCATCTTTTTTTGCACTTAATTCTGGTCACACTGACGCTGAGACCAGAAATAAGGGAAAGGGAAAATGAAAACAACTGTTATGTCTCCCTCCCATGAAGAACATCCTGGGGGGTACGGGGAGATAAAGAGGGCCCCATACTGTGTATGAAAATCATGTCAGAAGCCAGCTGCAAGTAAAATAATTTTTAAAAGTTGGCAACAATCCATTTATATAAATGCTTTCTGATGATCAGATGAGGGATATGCTACCAGATTCAGGAAAAACAAATATGGTCACTTCTCTTCTGCATAACCATTACACTGCCTAACATCCAGCTGTGGTATGGAATACTCCTGCCACAGCACAGACTCAATCTGCGTTGCAACTAGTATCTCATTTTCATTGTTTTGGGGTTTTTTTTTATCTTTTAAATCAGCTTCTAAAACTTTAAAGGATCTCACCTCAGCATCTCAAAGAAGAAAAGAATAATAGAAGAGATTAAATAATTAAGAATACATTTTTAAAATGATTTCTTAATCTTATACTAATTGTTACATTTCAAAGGAAGGATTTGAAGATCATGTAGATTGAAATCAGGCTGAAATCACTGCTTTTGACTCCACATTCTGAAGTAGTTCTCAGCTAGAGCAAATCATCGCTGGATTTTACTGCTCACCAGGATAAGCAATGAAAATCTTACAAGCTACACCTAGAAGACTCAATTCTATTGTTCAGTGCCACAAAACTGCAACAGTAACACCCAGTCATTGGTACAAAGCTAGTGCAACATTAATGTATCCTCACCTTGCTCTAGGTGTCAATACAAAAAATTCATCATTTCAGCAGTGCTGGATGATACCTATTTGAGCTATACTTAGAATATTACAAGGTTGTTGAAAGAAGAATTACACAAACTACAAAAAGCTGCTATAACAAGTCAAATATTTACTAATTCAGTTTTAAAAGTCTGTATAGTTTTAAGGCCCATCTCAAAGCTAGCAATGATAAAAAACAAACTAACAGAACAAAACTTTTGGCCTTTAATAAGAAAACATTAGAAATGTATGAAAGTGTCATGGTTTTCCATATAATGATGTTGAAAGAAAATGCCAGAAGAGAAACCAACTTTATGTGAAAATTTACTGGTGAGATTTTTTGAGGAGAGATGAAGAAATGAGCACTTGGAGAAGGACTTGAATACTGAAGATGCTGGCTGATCAAACTTGTTTTGAATCAGCCAGGATGCCAATATTGCTCAGTATACTGAGCTGAAAGTTTGTGTTAATTAGTTATTATGGATGGGCTATTTTGAGAAGCCCTGAAGCTACAAAGTGAGGCTGGCAGCCTATGAACTTGTCTAATACAGCTGGGCCTCTGATCAGCAACACTGCTGAAAAGCTGTTGCTTTTTTTTAACCAGATGTCTTCAACTTCAGGTTGGATGTTTCTGTGCTATTCCTACCTTTGCAAAGAGCTAATGGACCTCCACAGCAAACAAGACAGAAGTGCTCTTCCACAGTTCCTAACTGCCAAGTATTATTTTACTATGCTATGAAAAAGCACTGCTCTCTCATGATGCTAATGAAACGCCCGTGTGCCAAAAGTCTACCTGCACCAGGTCCTAGCACCGTCACATTCTTCCCTTCTGACTCTCAGCATCCAGGACATCTAGTCCCAGTTGCAGGGAGCCCAATGAGCCTCCTTTCCTGACCTGCAAGGTTCAAATCCTGCTCCTGCAGACATCCCCACAGGGCTTCCTTGCACCATTGAGTTAGAGCAGCTGCTTAGATTGTGGAGCACAGTCTCAGCAAATTTGAGGGATGCAAGGGTTCCAACCTACCCACTGCAATCTGGAGGACAGCCTTCTGTGTCTTCTCCTTGATTGACAAGCAGAGATACTCACACTGACAAATAGCTGTCCTCAAATCAATCCCATCTGTTGTGGGACAGGCCCATCCCAGAGGCTCTAGTTGAAGCCTCCAGGAAAGAACTCCCTCCCTGAAAGTGAAGCTGAACCTTGAGCCTATGTTATAGTATTGGCTCCACACCATTTTTACAGTGCTGGGCTGTTCTGGTGATGTTCTCTAGGCATATCGAAGACATCCTGCACTCCCAAACTCTTACCTAACCCACTTACTTCACTGACTTCTCTTAGGACGGTATTGAAAAACATTTATTAATTTGCATGTTAGCCCTAGATGCACTGCTGCAGAAATTACATTTGCACCTTTTTCTTTTCTTTTTTTCTTAAATGATATCCAAGTATTTTTATTGCTGCCTAATTAGACATAACCCATCTTTGATCCAGGAAGTCCCACATAGCTCTCTTCAAATAAGGCATCCCCCAGATAGCTTTTACAGTAAATCTGAGTGGATAACATGGCTGGGGTTATTCTGGACAAACAGCAAGAACATAGGAAAAAAGAAAAGAAACAAAACAAAACACAACACAACTCCTCTCAACCAATTATCTTTGTCATTGTTTACATCCTAGTTTGGACATCCCATGGCTACATTCATTAGGAAGTATGGCAGAGGCAGAAGGACAGAATGTTGCAGACCCATGGCCATTTGAACATCCTAAGTTGTAACCTTATGGAATGAATTACTCTCATTTTTGCAGAAGAGTTCTAAAAAGAGACAAGCCAATGAGAGCATCAAGAGCAACCTACAAGCGTATAGCAGCTGACAGCCCACTCACATTTTCTTGATTTAGCTGATATGTTCAGATATCTCTCACTGCATAATAAAATCTGCTGCTACACTACAGCATTCAGGACAGTATCACATTCTCCTCTTCTAATATCCTGTGATGTGCAGTCCACCACTATGATTTTAAGTAATCTACGCTTAAAGAAACTGATCTGCCAATTACTGCTTCCTGCAGATGGCTCTCATTCCAATTCAATTTTATTCATATAAAAGTAATTACTGATACCTTTTTGGGCATCATCATATTAATAAATGTGTGAAGCAGGAGACGAATTTTATTAAAGATCCAGTTTTATTATTTCAAAAATATTGCTTGTTATTTTAACTCTGGCTAGGAAGCCTTGACAGCTCCCTGGAGGTAACTGATTAATAATCATTGCCAACTGCATTTTAAATTTTAATTTTGGCTTTGGCTGACTAGACTGAATGATTCCCCCGAGCTATGAAACTACTCACCACTATTTTGAGTATTTGGGCATTGGATGAATAGTTTGAAGGTGTCTGAGGAAGTGAGTAGCAGTGTTAATTCTCCTAGACCTAAATTTTATGAGACAGAAGAAAACATAATACCTTCCTTCTGTGTTTCTGCAATGTCAAGAACGCAGTCTGAATGGAAGAAGATGAGTGAGCAGAAAATGTCTTTTTTCAAATCAAGAAGACAGGTTAAGGATGGGATGTCTGGGCTCAGTGCCAAACTCTAGGCAAGGGGTTTGGAGAGCCTGGGGAGAGCAGACTTCAGAGGCTGGGATGAAAAAGGAGCTCAGGCTCCTGCAACAAAGCCTCACTGCAAAGGAAATTTTATTAAAATGAAGTATTTAATCCCTACAATCTGCTTTTAGTTAAAAAGTATCAAGAGGTGGTTTGTTGTAATATTTATATGTGAAATGGGTAATTTTAATTATTCTGGGTTTATTTGACCTGAATAGTACACAAGTTTTCCTCAAGACAAACAGAAAAGGTCAAAGTGATTGTGTGAAATGTTGAGTACTCGTAACTTCAGTGAGTAGCGAAGGTGTCTCAGGATGTATCAGGATATGAATCTGAAGCAGATTGGCCTGTTATTAAAGACTTATACTTCTCAATCTCCCTAATATATCTCACAAGGTTTCCAGAAGCCATTTCAGATGAAATAATATACTAAAGCTGCTTAATTATTCAACTAGATGCAATCTCTTCTGTATAATATGATAGACAGATGAAAGCTGGATCTCAACAAGAAATATCTAAAAGCTACATTTAGTAAACTGTTAAGAAAATCCATTTATACTAAATTTTATTTTACTGGAAATGAGAGTCATTAAGAAAGGATGCATTAAATTTTCTTAACTGGGTTTGGAAATACAGACATTATTTTTACAGCAAAGAGAATCAGGCAAAGAAACTTAACTATTTTTACCCCAACATGTATGAACTTCACACATGTAACCTAGTTTTCTCCATCTGAGGAAGCACTTTACAGCCCAGAGGTTAATTACATCTCAAACAATTTAAAGATGTAACAGCATATATGTGAAAAATTAGGAATGATCTTAAAAATCCTGCTGAAAAAGTTATAAATAAATACAAGCAAACTAAACTTTGAAAAAAATCAGTTAACGAAGAATGCAAGGAAAGCCTTCTCAGGCACATGAGAATGAATCACCTTGAGACCTGTCTTATCTGATACAAGATCATATGCAGGAGAAAAATCTTATATATGTGCTTGAGAATAAGAGTGTCTGTAATCTCCAGCTGGATAACTCAGGAATTTTTGGTTCTAGTTTTATCAGAGCAATAAAGTGGAATGAAGGTGCTCTGATCATTTCCAGCAACACCACAAAGGACCATAACTACAAGGAGAGTCCAACCATGAAAGACAGAAATCTCTAGAAGGGTTTGTAATATTAATCCATACATTGCATGTTCACCCAGAGATTAGCATAGTTGCCAGTGGTCTTTAAGAATGTCTTGAGACACCATTACAGAAATAAAATCCCTGCAATCTCTTCTTTTAAAATAAGGAACTGAGAAAAATCCTGCAGGTCTGTTGGGACCAAGTGTTGGTATAGGGCCAAAGGAAACAGAGCCTGTATTCAGATGAGAAGAAAGTTATGTCTAGTTTCCTTCATGTCACTTGCTTGAAAGGAGACCTTTGGATAGCACAAGGATTTTGGTGAGTCACAAACTTCATCACTGTTTAATTTAACAATCTGAAAAAATGGGGTAATATAACAATTTCTCAAAACCTGTCAGAGCAAGAGTGAATAAATTAGTGTCAAAATATTTGTAATTTATTTTGTCAAAATACAGTCATGATATGCCATCAGGAAAGATATTATGGAAAAGCAAACTACCATTACTAGGATGGAGAGAAGACAGAGAACATGATTTTTTTAAAAAAGAAAATAAAAATCCCTTTAAGGATGAGCTTGTTAGTCGATAACAGATTTTTCAGTTGATCCTGTAAATGATTGACATTAGATGAAAGGATGTGTGAATTCATGTTAATGATGCTATTAAATACAGTATTTCCCTACCAGAATGTTTGAACCAAATGCCCAAGTAAATATTTTGACAGCTTTGTTTCACACTTAAAAAACGGGAGAAGCAGAAAGTGACTGAAGGTTTCAAAGTGAATCACTCTGCAGCTCTTACTGAAATATGCTTTGAGATGTGTACTTGTGATCTTCCATAAAATTAACTCAAAAGATTTAGAAAGATGAATTATTTGATTTGGAGCCATAAAGCAGGATTAGAGTTTCCTAATCTATTTCTCCCTTTTTGTTAAATTTAGTGACCATTTATGGTTATGGAAATTACAAGAAGAAATCTACCTCCTCTGCCATAAACTAAATAGGACAATGAGCAGACTTGGAAAGATAGAACAGCTACTGACTCTGACTAAGAAAAACTTAGCATGGACATGCACTTCACTTGATTTCTCCTCTTAAGCCATACATTAGCACTAAGTAAAGGGATAACAAGCTATTCCAAAACCATTTCCTATTGAAAAGAGTTGATTCAGAATAATATTAAGAGCTAAACTGTAAGAGGTTTGGTTCAGGGAAACCAGTGTTAGTTGGGCTGCTTCTCCAAAGCTCAGTTGAATGAGTTATATTATAAGCACTTATTAATTTGACTGGGAAATCACGCAATGGTTGATGTTTCTAAAACTTCCTACTTCCGATTGAGCTGAAAACACCACAGAAAAACTTGCAACATCATAGAACTTCCACATATAACTAAGCTTAAAAGTCTTAGAACCAGATGTTTCAGAATTTTCAGAGCAATCACCTGTTTCATCCATAGAAATCAAAACTGCCTCCCCAACAAGTTAGAAATGGCCAAATACGTACAAAAATATTTGTAAGTACCTAGGATTTTCACAACTTGATACACTGGTGTGGATAGGACTTACTAGAAACGACTTAAACAATTGTAAAAATTAATTCAGTCCATCTGGAGCATGTCCAGGACAGTATTACAGATACCCAGAATTTATTCTTACATTTCATTTTCTTCCCAGAAATTCTTGGTAAAAATAGTTAAGACTGGCTCTGAGCTACTTCAAGTTGTTTTTAATTCTTTCTTTTGGTTGCTGTTTTTAGAATTATGTAGTAAATAATGTTATTATGTACCTATATATATTATATATATATATAAAAGTACAGATATACTATTATATACTTATAGATATTATTATTGCAATAGCTTTAACTGACAAGTTTATCTTCAGTAACAGCTAAGGAAGCCTCGGTGCCCATTGTGGTCCCAGAAGCTGTTTTAACTTATAAATCAACTCCATTAAATGCCTGAGCTCATTTGCAGAGTGCCTTGACTTCTTAATTCAGGCTCATCCGTGTGTTAACCCAGTTATTCAGCCTCCAGACCCGAGTCAGTATTTCTGCACAGCAGTGTGTCACACAGACACCTTCCTCCGTTCAGTATTGGCACAGACATCTCTTTAACCATCTGCATTGCAAAGCTGGACTGGCACTGAAGAGCTGCAGACCAAATTTGCTGCTTCCCTTCTTTCTGGTGAGCCTTCATCAGGCAAAGCCTGCACCATTCAGTCTGGATAGCTGTAGTATATATAGGTGGAAAAAGAGAGGAGAGATATATAAGGAACAGTAACCTTCACAAACTCACTAAATTACAAGTAAGATGTTAATGTACTTCTTGCAAAGCAGTGAAATTGCTGTATTAGAACGGTGAAAAGCAGCTAACTCACCAAGAAGTTAATAATGGTTTAAAAGCAATTTCTGCACAATATGACATCCTGTGGACGTCAGGAGGGGGTTAGAAAAACACTGGCACGGCTCCAACACAGCTCTGCATATCACTTGCTATCAACATAGAGAAAAGTGAATCCAGAAGTCAATGACTGTATCACAGAGACTGAAAATCATCAGGTTGGGCTGCCATCAGACATCTTGATTAAACAGACAAAAGCTGTATGGTGCTATTACCCAGAGTGTAACGTGACATCCACAGAATCCTAAATGCAGAGTTTGAATAATCGGATGATAATGAGAATACTAACATTTGGAAATGTTAGAAGCCAACTCTGGAGCGGTAGGTTATCGGACTTGCCACAGCCAGGTTGAAGAAAGGTGAGAAGCACTGTCCCTTTCACAGTCAGTGAAAAATTTATTATGGCTATAGTCAGCATATTTGTGCCAACACTGTCATGAACACAAAACTGAACAACAGTTTGGCAAGAGGAAAAAAAAAAAAGCAAATGTTTTTAATATGCAGCAAATTAAATGTGAAATCTCATTGTGCTATGGCTCAAAGATTAATCCAACGTTGTTGCCCATAAACTAAAGCCAGAATGAGAGGGAGCAGGAAGGAATTGCAGACTCTCAGTCCCTTCTGCCTGAAACTGGAAGGTGGCTCTAGTAAAACAGCATGTTTGCTTCCAGGTCTCACATTACCAGAGTAATAACAGACACAGGAGTTCAAAGAAGAGCAATAGAGGACATCAGTGTCTGGAAGGAGTAGCAAGATTACGGNAATTCTTGGTAAAAATAGTTAAGACTGGCTCTGAGCTACTTCAAGTTGTTTTTAATTCTTTCTTTTGGTTGCTGTTTTTAGAATTATGTAGTAAATAATGTTATTATGTACCTATATATATTATATATATATATAAAAGTACAGATATACTATTATATACTTATAGATATTATTATTGCAATAGCTTTAACTGACAAGTTTATCTTCAGTAACAGCTAAGGAAGCCTCGGTGCCCATTGTGGTCCCAGAAGCTGTTTTAACTTATAAATCAACTCCATTAAATGCCTGAGCTCATTTGCAGAGTGCCTTGACTTCTTAATTCAGGCTCATCCGTGTGTTAACCCAGTTATTCAGCCTCCAGACCCGAGTCAGTATTTCTGCACAGCAGTGTGTCACACAGACACCTTCCTCCGTTCAGTATTGGCACAGACATCTCTTTAACCATCTGCATTGCAAAGCTGGACTGGCACTGAAGAGCTGCAGACCAAATTTGCTGCTTCCCTTCTTTCTGGTGAGCCTTCATCAGGCAAAGCCTGCACCATTCAGTCTGGATAGCTGTAGTATATATAGGTGGAAAAAGAGAGGAGAGATATATAAGGAACAGTAACCTTCACGAACTCACTAAATTACAAGTAAGATGTTAATGTACTTCTTGCAAAGCAGTGAAATTGCTGTATTAGAACGGTGAAAAGCAGCTAACTCACCAAGAAGTTAATAATGGTTTAAAAGCAATTTCTGCACAATATGACATCCTGTGGACGTCAGGAGGGGGTTAGAAAAACACTGGCACGGCTCCAACACAGCTCTGCATATTACTTGCTATCAACATAGAGAAAAGTGAATCCAGAAGTCAATGACTGTATCACAGAGACTGAAAATCATCAGGTTGGGCTGCCATCAGACATCTTGATTAAACAGACAAAAGCTGTATGGTGCTATTACCCAGAGTGTAACGTGACATCCACAGAATCCTAAATGCAGAGTTTGAATAATCGGATGATAATGAGAATACTAACATTTGGAAATGTTAGAAGCCAACTCTGGAGCGGTAGGTTATCGGACTTGCCACAGCCAGGTTGAAGAAAGGTGAGAAGCACTGTCCCTTTCACAGTCAGTGAAAAATTTATTATGGCTATAGTCAGCATATTTGTGCCAACACTGTCATGAACACAAAACTGAACAACAGTTTGGCAAGAGGAAAAAAAAAAAGCAAATGTTTTTAATATGCAGCAAATTAAATGTGAAATCTCATTGTGCTATGGCTCAAAGATTAATCCAACGTTGTTGCCCATAAACTAAAGCCAGAATGAGAGGGAGCAGGAAGGAATTGCAGACTCTCAGTCCCTTCTGCCTGAAACTGGAAGGTGGCTCTAGTAAAACAGCATGTTTGCTTCCAGGTCTCACATTACCAGAGTAATAACAGACACAGGAGTTCAAAGAAGAGCAATAGAGGACATCAGTGTCTGGAAGGAGTAGCAAGATTACGGACGTACTGTGTCACTGAAGGGGCAGAATCGGTACAGCCGTGTGAAGGATGTAAACACCAGGACAGGGAGAAGTTCTTTACAAAATGTGGGGCAATACAGTGATGTAGAAAACCTTGCTCAATAACAGATCCAACACAACAGAACGGTTTTTTCTGCTTCATATACCCTAACAGCAAGCTTTGCATTGTGCAGAAGATAATATGCTTAAGTACATTTATAGCATAGCCCTAAGCAGAACCAAATCTGTACAGTGAATGTGCCATCTCCACCCACCCCCACAAGAATAACTGCTGGCATACTGGCACCCTAAATATAGTAAAGGTGTGGGCATTGCAACAGAGAGCTTTGCAGAGTTTCTGAGTAATGCTAGGGCTGCTAGGGAACTGAAAACAAACTGAGGTGGCTTCATCAGATGCCATGGGGCACTGAAGTTACACAAGGGAGTGTAGAATAATGATAAGATAACTCACTCTTAATAAGACTACTTCTCTCCACAATGAACAGAGACAGTGACTTCCTTTAAAATGACGAAGATCTGTCCAACTATTAACATCAACTGGAAAATATTCCGTTTTACAGACATAATGATTAAGGTCAAGGAGAAAAATCCCACTTAGAGGCAGGTCAGGCCCTGGTAGAAATTAAAAGTGATGCAATATAGAAAGTTGGAAAAGTGCTAAAACAAATTCACTGATCTCTAGACTATTAGGAGAAGTGCAAACCTTTGAAATCAGATAGTAGCAAATGCCTGCCTAAGTTCATTTAAAACAGCCACAGAACAATGCCAAATGCAAATTTATGCTGTATCTGACTTCTCGGGATTCATGAGGCTCCTTATGGAACTAATGAATGTGACAAAATGACTAAAAGCATGTATGAATAGATTAATTACATCCATAGTTAATGCTTGCCCCAGAACCTTTAAAAATAGCCCTATGATTATTAAAGCAAAACTAGCCTTCATCAGGCAGGATGTACGAAGGAAAGCTCCTCTTTTAAGATACCTTAAAGCCCCAGTTGTTGAAGAGAATCCATCAATATTGCTGTATCTAATTACAATGGTTTTTTTTAAAGTTCACATACTGGTTTTTATATTGGCTAATTGAGATTCATCACTTAACCAGTTCTCCAATATCTTGTGAAATTCAAGGTAACTAAAGAGTTTTTATATCTGCAGCACCTCCCTGTCAGGAAGGAAACTCATTCTCTGTCCTGAAGGATGGAGGAAGGAGAAATGACACTAAATGCTAATGTCAGTTGCTGTCAAACCCAAGGAGTCTGTCTCTGGAGGGAGGAAAAAAAAATCTGTGTATGATTGAATTTCTAGTGCATCAGCTACTCTTAACATCTAAAAGCTTAAGCCATTGAAGGTCAAACATCAACACTAGACACTTTAACAAGTTTGAAATTAATAAAGACCAGCAGCAATGAGAATGACTTAAGTTCAGAATCAAATATCAGAAATCATCACTGACCATAGCAAAAAAAACCTACTTAACCTATGAAATAAAAAACAGCTTCAGGATGATATGGATCATTGAAGCAAACTAAATCTGACACAAGCCCACTCAATGTACTTTTCATTTAGAAACTGCTTTTCAACACTAATGAGTGTGGTTGAGCGCAGACGCTCTCTCAGTAAAGTCACTTGGTCCCAAATGTGGTAGATGAGCAATTTTGTGATTTCCTGGAGGTCCACCATAATCTCAGTTGTTTGCCAACAAATCTCAAATGTTGCTGCCCTTCATGAAGCCCAGCTCAAGCCTTCCCTGGTTCCTTCCAACGTCAGAAGCTTCTTAGGTACAACACTGAGTGGACACTAAGTTCCCTATCAATGCCCTTCTCCAGATGGTCTCTGCCACTTGATATACCTGTTTCATGTTATTTTAATTTGTGTTATATATATAAAATATAATATCTTTCTAAACTAACAAAGTACCAAAATAAATGCTTACAGCAACACCCCTCAGATTTTTGTATTCTTTGAAAGGAAGAAGACTTTTTCAGCTTTACAATCTCCCATGCTTGGCACTGCTAGTTATAAAGTCTGACTGAAAACTGGCATTTGTTTTCATTCAGCAAACACAGCAGATAAACAACCACCCTGGGTTGTACGTTGCTTTCAGCAGTACTGCCACTGCATTCAGCAAAAACTACCTTGTATTGTGCAGAGTCAGACTATTTCCCCATCTATTTTGTGTTTCTCTAATGTGCTCTTGGTTTTGTATTACTCGTATAAGCATCTTTGGTTTGTTTTTTTCTTCGAGAAAATCTCTGACATTCTCTAAATCTCACCTAGATTTAAATTAGGGGTGAGGAAAGTAAGATCTATAAAGAAAACTGAAAAGACAATGCCTTCAGAAACACTCCGGTGACGTGTATTACTAGTATAGGTTGAGGCATCACTTTTTTCTGTTGTATGTAGCAACACAACAAGGGGTAATGGAAAGAAGCTGGAACACAAGAAGTTCCATTTAAATATAAGAAAAAACCTGTTTTACTGTAAGCCCTGGCACAGGCTTCCCAGGGAGGTTGTGGAGTCTCCTTCTCTGGAGGTTTTCAAAACCTTCTTGTGTGACCTGATCTAGATGAACTTGCTTCTGCAGAGGAGTTGGAGTAGATGATCTCCAAAGGTCCCTTCCAACCCCTACCATTCTATCATTCTGTAACATAAATCACTACAGAATGAATTTGCTCCAGCAGCTTATTTTTTAAATTTCATTGCAAGGCTTGGGTAATTCACAGCAATTTCAGATAACAAAATTGTCTATTACTTCTACTTCAGATGGTATCAACCTTGTAATTCCACATACTTTAAGTGACATCTTTTCAGGACTATGTTTATTCCTTTGATGGGTGATGGAGAAAAACGTATGTGCAGATCTGTATAGCAATGAACTTTCTGAGCCAAACACAAGAACAGAAGCGTTTCCAGGAGAGAGTGAGCTTGCCAAGACAAACAAATTCTGCCAACAGTTTAACACCACATAAGGTCAGTTAGGTTATAATTAAGTATAATTACCATTCTCATGAATTGCAACATCTTTTCACTTGAAGGCACTTCAGAAACAGACAAATTTTTATTCTTTATTTTCCAAGAATCAGAGTACTGAGACATTCTAATCTTGGCTTCAGACCTTAGCATCATTACGAAAAAAGACACGTCACCGTTAAAAAGAAGAAATCTGTGGATTTTGTTCAACCACTTCCTCACTTCTTCTCTTCCCTGTTCCTCTGCAGTAATTTTACAGGTTTTTCCTCTTCTGTTCAGTACCATTCTTTTAATTTATTTATTATGCCACATTTTCTTTTTTTATTCTCATAGTTTTATAACCTGCTTCCTTTTTTTGTGTTACCTCCCGATTGTTAATGCTCCATTTATCTTCCGATCTTCCTTTACAGTTTGTTAGTTTACAGCTGCTGTTGCTGTTGCTATCCCATATGCATGGAGGGAGGAGGGAGGGGAGAAACCAAACACCTCTCAGTTGCCAGGATGGTCCTCCAATAAAACAATAATTCAATCTCTCTGGAAGCTGGCAAAGCATCAAGGACTATTTGTTTTTAGCCTGAAATAACAAAGCTGGAAAACTGGAAGAACCGGTTGGCTTGTAGCACGCTATGCTCAGCAGTAGAGGTTTATTTAGGAAGACCCCAAGCAGCCCCAGGCCACAGGGGCACACATCGGCACTGCTGTCAGACAGTCACGTGCCTTCAGTCTCCCATTGCTCTTGGTGTGAAGCACCGCTCTGAATCCAGTTCTGTTGTAGCAGTGCTGCTCTGAAAGCCATCAGAAAGGGCCTTAGGCTTGAAGCCCTGCCCCTACTCTGCACACTGCTAACTCATCTCCACTGAAAGGATGAGGCACGTCTTTGAAAAAGTCACCCTGTGCCTCAGCAAAGAGAGGAAGGAGTGCTGCCTGTGGAAGCCTGTAAATGGGATAGAACATGTAAATGGAATGGAGCATGCAAATGGAACAGAACATGCCCAGTTATTGCAGATACATTTCTAGGCACAGGAGCTTCCATAAAACAGTTAGTTGCTATGAACTATGTTCTATTCCCTCCAAGTAAAATTTTGCTACTTCTCCCTGATCTTACTGCTTGAAACAGAAATTTATTGTCTTGGTGCAGAATTGCACATACTGGAAAAGGTGATTCTGCACTCTGAGGGAACTGCTACCTCTTAGAATATGTATGATCTACAAAACAGGTTTCATTTTCCCTTGCATGTCAAAACTTTAGATGTGTAACAAAAAATCTCTCCCTTAATCCTCTCTAACATCTTACTTCCAAAGTTATCAAACAAAATTTCACGAAAACAATGTCAGTATTTCCCTGCCATAGGCTAAAGCCTCATATGGTTGTGTTTTCATACTGCAAATGGTCTCTTAATAAATAAAAATGACTGGTTTAGTTATCATATGGTACTTCAAGTTCCACCTGTCCTGCAGGAGATGCACATATCATCAGGGAATTACAATGCCACTTCACTTAGTATCCCTTATGTCACATAAGGCTTTTCATTGTAGGTGGGGCAAAACATAAATCCACAGCACCCTTTCGTTTACTTCTAATTATATTAATCTCTTGCATCTCTCAGACTACCTTACCCTCCCCCATATTATTAAGCACCTGTAGCCCTACAATTACACATAGACTGAAATCCTTGACCAACTTGAAGTTGCTGGAGGTTTTGTAATGGAGCTCAGATTTTTGTTTCCCTTCCCAGCTAATATATTACTTCTTCTCTTCTGCTTTACATCCAGTCATTTCTTTTTCCAGTCTTGCTGGGTTGTAAAAATGTGTGAGGTGTAAAAGGATTAAGCTGGTTTTTTTTTGGTAATTCACAATGGTGCACAATGGTCCAGACACATTTGGGGCTAGAATGGTGTCTGTGGTTATATTTGCTTGGCAGTTCAGCATAAACATATGAATAATATGACTATAAACAATAAAATGCTGAAATAATCCCTCACAACCTATTGCTGTACATACAGGACAAATGTCATAGCAGGATTACTATTTCAATGGAATTTGTCACAGGTGAAGTCAAACTCTAGAGCTTAATTGGTTCAAATATTAAATAAGAGATAGTTTAATTTTATCACCTAACAAGGCAGAAATCAGTACAGATAACAGTGGAACCTCAAGCAAAACCCCACATCTTGTTCCGTTGCTTTCCAAACCTGAAATCCATTATCTAGAGATCCACCATTTACTAGGACACATACCAGAGTATAGCCTGAGCAGATGGTTCAAAGCTAACTGTCAATCGTTTGCAGTTCAAAACAGTGGTGATCTACTCCAGCTGTTTTCCAGATCAAAAATAATTTTGTCATTCTGCTATCGCTGAGTGCTGTGGGTTATGTAACAAAAATGCACATGTCCCTCTGCCTGGAATGTAATTAATTTCCTCCCTCCCCACTGAGAATGGTAAGTAACAATTCAGACAGTCTGGATGCTTCACTTTTGAGCATGGCCAGAGACGAAACCCTGGAATTATTCCACGTGGTAACCCACTATTTGTAACACACCAGTCTTCTGGAGGTCTTACAGACAGGCTATATTTTGCAGTTTGGAAAAAAAAATAAACATTACCATCCTGTTTATATATGACCTCTTGCTATCTGTAGGGTCCTATGAATGCTTTGCTGCAGTTCTTTACCCATAGATTTTGCTTTATGTATTGTAAATGAGTGTGCTAACTACACAAAGCAATTGCTCCCGATCTGAAATCAGACATTACACTTGCTGTAGACTTTGGTATGCAAAAAAGAAGCCATTGTAGACTACTCATTTTTAAATGATGCCATAATCCCACCTGAGCTTACAGTTATCCAAATATCATGAAGGAAGTTAAATTCAGATTTTACAGTGCTTAACCACTTCATGCAATTTGCTTCCATAAAGAGAAGAATTGGATCTCCTTTGGTTTAGAACTCAAGAAACAAAATTGATTTCAGTGCAATATGATGTTTATCTTCGTTAGTGCAGCTACTCCCATGATATTTATACCTCAACTATAGATCTTCAGGACAGGAGCTATTTTTCCATAAAATGTTTGCACCACACTTAAAATCTCTGCAGTGTTCCTATGATGTAAGTACAATGAGGTGATCAATTTTATGCTAGGGTGTCAACTGAGATGAATCATTAACTTAGCACTTAACTGCAACAATTATCATTAATGTGTTATTACTTGGTTCAGGTTGTTCTGGATTTCTGGAACAGTTTACAGCTTACTTCTGTAGGGAGCATCTACGGTGGTTTAACTCTTCTTACCTGGTTAAATAGGCCAGAGCCATCTCACATCCAGATGGCTTTTTGGGTGCCACTTTTTTCGTTGAGATTCCAGCTTCCCTCATCATCTGTTTTTCCTTCTTCTTGCGCTCTTTTTTCAATTTTCTTTCCAGTTTCCTCTTTTCCTCTGCAGTAAGTTCTTCCTCTTCTTTTGTTGCCTGAAATAATCAACATTTAAATAAGGACTTTTCTGCAGGAAAGTGAACAAAATATGCATTAACTCAATTGAAGGGCATAGGTAATATTTAAAACCAGAAGCTTCAAGCTTTCTAATTTTACTGATAACTACAATTCCGTTACCTCTGTGCTCTGCTCAATGCACAGAATTGTAAATACTGCACTTGCAGAAATGTTTAGAATTGCCTAGAAGATTATGCTGTTCTCAGCAGCACAGTAACCTGACCGGCTTCTAAATATGTCTAAAATCTGTAGTCCTGTATGCTCTCCCATACTCTAACCTGAGGGAAGAATATGAACAGCAGAGACTGTTTCAGAGTACAGGGAGGGTATGGATTTCTTTTACCATACATACATTTAAGTGGAAGAGGTAAGATTTCCTTAAGACCCTTACTTTCCAGAGCTGTTTGCTGTGTAACCTCACTCTTCCCTGGACTGGGAAAAGCCCTGTCTGCCACACAGGGGATTCATCTCTATTATGCCAAAGGAGAAGATGAGCTAACTACCGTCTTCACCCAAGACCTCTTGGAGATCCTTTAGCAATCTTGGGTAAACATATGCACAATCTTCAATAAACATATACATGTATATCCCACAAAGGCTGAAGTTTCTTTAAGTACAGACAGAACAGTTAATGATTCACATTTAAATACATATTACTACAAATATATGCATAAGTACATCCCAAATGAATCTAAGTATTTCACATGCACATGAAAAGCATTAAATAGATACACTGAGTTTATCAAGGAAAATCCAGTGTGAGATCACACAGTGTAGAAGTAAATCACTGTTCCATAGCAAGACGAGATTGACTCCAGGGACTCCTAAACATTGGAGAGGGATTCATTCATATCTTCCAGGCAATAGTCTCAGTGAATTCTTATCAACTAGAGGCATAAAAAACTTGCAGCTGGTCTAATACTGGATGCCTGTTTATTCAATGCCCTCCCTGATATTTCCCTGACAGAGAGATTTACTTGTTACAGAACCCTAACTACTCTGATGATCACTGTACATGGACCTTCACAAAAGTGTAGATGAAGGACCATCTGGGTAGTCAAACCTCTATGTACCTTGTGAAGCAGGAGGGATTTAGACACCATGAAACCAACTGTTCTGTGCAATCTCCCAGTAACAACTGAGCAATGAAAAAGTAAGAAATTCTGTAAACAAGACTCTCAGACTCTATTAGTCTTGCTTTTAGATACTTCCAAGTCCAAGACTGAAGAGGTAGTACTCGTTCTTATCACAGAATTCTTATAATATCATAGTTACATATCTTACACAGTCACAAATAAAACTTTGATACCTCCACAGCAGTTGAAGGAACATCTGCTTCTTAGCCACCTCTGTGGGTCAGGCACCATGGGAAAGTGCAGGCTAAAGGTATGCACAAGGATCATTTAGATATCACCTTCTCTTCCACGTTAAGAACAGTAATCCAGTAGTAAAGTTACTGGGAAGTCTTGGCTCTTGTGATGAGTTCAGGCTTTTTAGATCCTGTTTCCTGCACTGTACTATTTCCCCACTATCATTTGTACCTAACTCAAAATTGCAAACATTTACACACTTCTAAATGATGGGCTTAGACTGTGATAGGTTGTCAGGCTCCCACTTTTTTTTTTTTAATCTAACTATATTCAGCACCTTATGACAAGACCATTTAAATATCCTGCTCACAACATTTAACAAGAAGAGGCAACAATGTGAAACAAGTGTCTGCAGTAACATGAAATGTGATAGTGATGTTGTCTAAACAGCATTTGAGAATGACCCCATTGTTGCTTTCTCAACAAACCCAGTACAACTGTTGCTAAGACAACACAAGTAAGGAACACATTTCTACAAGGCCAAGTTATATTTACAAGAAGATGGGGTCTCTGAGCATGTAAAAACCACCCACTGGCTGCAGTGAACATGGCCAGGATGCAAAGTGACCCAGGAAGCATCTACCTTATCTGCATACAGGTGGATTTTGGAGCAGACCCTTACATGAAAAGGACAGAAAAATGGGAGCTTGCATAAAAGTGTTTGTTGTGTTATTTAAATCTGTAATTCTTCTGTCCAAAATAAAGGACACTTTCTAACATTTCTGACAAGTCTGCAAGTCCCTTGGCTACACTTCAACTGTAAGCTGATGAAAGTGGAGTATATAGAGGCAAGTAAGGCAGTTCTGGAGGAGCCATCCATGTCTATGGCAGCTGTGTTAGCATCTCACATCCCAAGGCTGGGGAAGATAAAGGAGTGTAACAATCACCAACACCATTTCCAAGAACAAGAATTACATTCACAAAGGGAACTTGGTTCAGATCCAGCAGCTTTACCATAGCATTGTCTTTGCCAGGTGAGGTCTTCTGCTAGAAACTCACAGAGGACAAACTAAGTGCAAAAGAAATGCTCTTCCTACTCTCTCTGCTCTCTTCACACTTGTTTGACAAACCCATAGCTGAAATCTGAATGCACAAGAAAATCAACTGCTCTATGGAATGATTGGCTAAAAAACCTTATAAACTGACAAATCTTTACTGTTATATCAACTTGTGTTGCGTGCTTTCAAACTCAAATCCAGATTTTTTCCTGAATAACACTATTCTTGCTGACATTCAAGCAAAAGGATGGTTAAACAAGACAATATCTGAACACAAATCTATTTGACAAAGACACCTGCTGAGGACTAAACATTTGTTTGGTGTCAATTCATGTATCACTTAAGTTTACTCTGACTCATCTTTTCAACTGTTTTCAAAGTCCTCACACGTGCAAGAAGGTAGAAATTGGAATAAATAGGAGTGGGAAAGTAAAGAGGATTTGCTTTCTTCGTTTACAATACTTTTTAACTACTTTTATGGAAAAGCCAGCATTCATGTGCAAACACATGCAAAAAACACATGTTGCACTTGTATATAAACATTTTGTAACTCATGCTGAGAATAAAATAATATTTAGGGTGAAGGTAGGTAATTGTTACACAGGAAACAACGTTTTCATATGAAAAGCCACCCTAGTACTTACTAAAATAACAATCCAGCCACACAAAGCCCAGGAAAACACTGAGGGTGGTCATTTATAAAGTGTTTGTAAAAGATTACTAGAGCAGCTGTCCAACAGACGACACACTACAGTTAATCTTCTTTTAAAAATAATGTAACGAATTTGTTTACTTTTCTGTGAGCCATGAAGCTTTCAAATAAAGTCACTGTGGCACATCATTAGAGCTGGTCTGATAAAGAGGCCTCTGTTGCTTCATACTTACAGTAAATGCGTATCTCTGTACCTTCCCTTTCCCCCCCCCCACATTCCTCACATTATCAAAAAGCTTTTTATCTCTCTCCCCAACCGCTCCATTAAAAACAAAACAAGTTGCTCCCTCTCTGTCGGTCCCAACGTAAATACCAAGCCCTAACAACATTTGTTTCCAACATCGCAATTGATGCACCGTGGGCTGTCTGAAACAAGAGCCTTGTTCTCCCTGCAGGGCAAGGGCTGTCCCAGGCATGAAAGAGTCAAGATTTACAGCTGGAGGTACCTTCTGCCAGCCTGCAGCATCACCCAAGGAAAATGGGATTCGTGAGGTTTCTGTTTGGGACTCCCATCACACATCATCCTGAGAAAGCACTAACAATCTTACAGCTCAAACAACTTCTCTAGTTGCAACTATACTTTTATCCATCCACGTCAACTTGGTTAATGTAGCAGTATGTACCACAATCTGTCCTTGACTGGTTTTTAATTTGAAAGCCTCAAGTTTTATATGCTTCATAAAATACCTACATTTGGTGGTATATTCTCCACTGAAGCTGAGGGCAGTTTAAAATACCCACAAGGCAACCAAAGCCAACCTTCCCCAAAATCTGGGACTCGAAAGAAAACAAAACCAAACCAAACCTTTCACTGGAATGTTAAACCTAGTTGTATTTATTTTAACTTGAGCAACCTCTGCTATGATACTCTACTGATGCATCTCTCCTTTCTTTAAATCATCAGCCTTACTTGCTTTTAATTTTGCTTTCTCTGAACCATCACTGTGGCTGTTTTTCTGAAAGACGTGTCCAAAGTTTGTGAGCCATTTGGATTAAGAGTTTTACTGTTATGTCATTAAATCAAAAAACCTCAACCAACAGGACTTCATTGTTGTGAGGCCATAAATATTCCACGTTGTCTTTTTTTATAAAGTGACATCACAATTTGTAGTGCTACAATTTAGTCTTAACTACAACATTGTAAAGTCCGTATCTGAGCATGTGAGACACTTGTTTATTGATGTGATAAATTTAAACCACATGCATCCAGAAAAACACAACACTTGCTTATTTGCAAAGCCTGCTGAGAGCTACCACACCACCTTGGATCGTGGGCTCATTAGATCTCAATCTAAACAAGGTCAGGCTAGGTCAGTACACTTGAATGAATGACATTCAGAGGAGAGCCAGTGTTTCCTTGTGATTAAGGAGGTGGGAGTCTTCCACTTGGAAACTTTCCAGAAGGCCTGAAAAGGTGCTAAAAGGGATATTGCCACTGGATGCCATATTTTGAGTAAAAGACAGACTCCCAAATCTTTAACACTTACGCTCATAAAACCTCATGTCATCCTTGCAAGGATATTGAGCTGTAAGCTAAGGCATCTTCAAGCTAATTCCCAAACTTCAGACCATACCATGTCCATCTGCATGCAAAGTGCTGTGACTGCCAATACCGTGCCTTTCATCAACGCCAGTCTCTAAATATCTGAATTGTGTGTAAACATAGCAATATACTGTAAATAGTCTTAAGACATCTGACTCAAAGTATCTGGAGGCTTCAGCTGTGGCAGTTTTAGATACCAGTTGAAGTTTTCCATTACTCTTTGTAATCTGGAAATATTGCACAAATTAAAAACATTTTGTAAATGATCTTTAGAAACTAGCTTGCTTATGATACAAAGGGAGCCCTCTCAAACTGAAATAAAACATTTCACAGTGTAAATTGCTCAGAATTTCAAAACAGAGAAAAACAACTACAACTGCAAGAGAAGCTGGCAGAAAGATGTACCCACAACACAATTTCTTGCAGATATTCGACCCTTTTTTCTGCAGCAAGAGTGGCAAAGTCATAACAAGTGTAGTTTGTCAGGGACTGCATCTGCATGAAAGCTAATACTGCCAGGGGACTGTGAACCGTAATAGCTGGGAAACCAGTATCGTGATAGTATTAACAGCACATTAATTGTATTGTGTATTTCAGCAGAGCAGTAAGTGCAGGGTTTTTTATTTGTTTCCAGGTTTAGAGTTACCCAAAGGTCTTTGCCTCATACTCCAGTGGACTTGAAAACATCTTCTAAAGGTTTCTGTTCCTCCTCCTCGTTCGTCACTGTTTCAAAGACTCCTGTATCTACACCCTTAGTTGCTTGTTGCTAGCACAGAGCAAGGCTGAGTCAAACTCTGAAGAACTGCCACAATGAACCAAATCCTCATTTATTACACATTTTCACAGGCAGGTCTGAACTTTCCACCTGTCTAGGGGTTCAGCTTTGCTGCCAATCCTACAGCAGTAACCACAAACCCTGCCAGAACACCAAATTTACCACTTGTTAGTACCAGGGAACCCAGATCCTCCAAAGCTAAAAGACTTTGATGCTTTTCTACTAGCATAACAACTCAAGGAATAAATTACATCTTGACTGATAGTGAAAAATGTATTAAAAAGGGTGTCGATTTTCTAGAAGCCCAAAGAGAAAGATGGGGAAGTGAATCATATGAATTATTGCATAGTAGGAGCATTGTATTGCCTTGTTTGTTTATTAAGCTCTAGTTATTTCATAACTTTTAATACAGAGAAATGTCAAAAGGGGCTTTGTTCACTGACCAAGAGTTGATGAGTGGCTACCGACCTGTCACGTAATGGTTTCTGCTTACAAGTAGCCCTTTGCCTCAAAAATGCCCCGTGCACAATATCAGCATGCAAAACAGTCTGTTTCTGTCTTACACAATACACATGAACCCAGATAAATAACCAGCCATCTGCCAGCTTCAAAACAAGAAGCAGGATCTATGAACACAGTTCAAAACCTACAAAGAAGACAGGTTGGCATGTGCTTAGATGTAAGGTTCATAAAAGAAAGATTGACAAATGATTTACTATCTGAGGCTTGCCAAGGGACTGTGCTGCAATGACAGCTAGAGAATTTGCATTAAATAGTTCATGGCCATACTGAATTTAAGTAACTATCTTCTATCATTAAGCAGCTTATGAAAAGAAGTATGACCAGAGAGGGCATATAAAAGGTCATTGCCATGCAGAAAGCAAAGTCTGAATGAGAAGTAACATTTGTAGAAGTATATTTCTTTACATCACATCTGCAGCACTTACAGAGGAAGAGTTTTTAAAAATTATGTATTGCTCAAAGAAGAAACTATTTTTTTCATAGGTGTTTTTAGGTTCTCAGCTCTTCACAACAAAACCACTAGGAATAAATTACAGCAAGTTGATTTGTAAAGGTTTCTGTAGATGTGACCCCGGCAGAAAAGCCTCAAATAAGTTTTGCAGGAAGAAAAACAAGCCTTTTTATCTTTCAGATCCAGGAAAGGATTCTTTTAGTGGTTGTGTAAATGTTGGGATTTTTTTTTTTAGAAAGTGTTCTTGTGTACACAGGTATGGTATCTCATAAACACAAGCGAGCAGGTAGCACCTTAAATTTGCAGCTGTACTTCAGAACAGATGCACCTTTATTAGCTTGAAATCTAGCTTAATTTACAGCTCTGTGATCTTTATATGTTTCCTAGATTTACAGACAGTTCTGGAGAGCACATGAAGTGTTATCATAAGGAATTGCTGAATAAGAAGTAAACGAACAATTTACTAAATTAAATGTATTTATAAGCCCACAGAACAATATCATTTTCAGAACCCAGCTTGTTGAAATCCACTTTCTAGAATGTTTGCTCCTATAAAATACATACTGTAGCAAAGTTCAAAGGCATAAATTAGTATCCTACTTTATTTCTCATTTTTCTCCACCAGTATTATACTCCTGAATACAACAGCAGTATTTCAAGCACCTCCATGACTGCAGGCTTGAGGAAATGCAGTTTTGCTTCATTTGCAACTTACAGCACTGCCAGGAATTTTCACATATTTGTTGAAGGATTTTGCTCACTCTCTTACCCTAAATTAAAGCCTGTTAACCAATCAGGATAAGATGGAATTAAAAAAAAAAAAAAAAAAAAAGAAAAAAAAAAAGGAAATCCCTTGGAAATCATTTTTATCCACATCCCTGTGGCTTACACACAGCCGTTTTAACCCCTCTCCAGAAACACACAGAGGAATTTTAATAGAAGGAGCACAAGACTGTAGCAGCACTCAGGGTTTTCCTCACCACCAAAGTCGTCCCCTTTAGAGGTGCTGACAATTTCTTCTGAAGTTTAAAAGGGCTTTGGGCTGCAAGAGGAGGTAGAAGCAGAGCATAGGCTGTTTTGAAATCCTTGCTGGAGAATTAAAAAAAAAATAATAAAACAATCCCAAACCACGAGCTCGATCTCCTCCAATGAAAGAGGTACCACAGGGTGTAGGCAGGTTGCCAGGCGAGCTCGGCAGCGTGACCGCACTGCATTGAGTTTCTTTAATGAAAGCCAGGAAAGAACACATTACACAGTGTTTCTTCTGAGAGCCAGCTAGCCTCCAGTGATTGAAATCAATAAAAACAGTCGGCAAGGGGCCCAGTGGGGGAAGAGAGAAACCTCCACTACAGCATTCAGTTTGCTTTCCACTTTCTCCCTCCCCCTCTAAAGTTAAACTCTGAAGATCACCATGACAAGCTGCTTCGCTTCCAGCGCTGTGAAGACACTGGTGGGGATTTAAAGGAAGCGAGTGCTTTCCTTCACCTCCCTGCCATCGCTCTCCCCTCAGCACGAAGGAAATGAAAGGCTTCTTTGGAATCTGAATCCCAGCTGGGAAAAAGTTCATTGGACAAGTGCATCGTCCCGCATTTCAGGAAAGAGATGGATTTTACGGTCAGAGCATGCTAAAAGGTGAGAGGGGAAAGAAAAGCAGGAAACTGATTCAGCCAGAGCCTACGTACAGGCTAGGATGTCCACCACGGCGGAGGGGACCTCTGAAGCTGCGGGAAGGACTGCAAGCAAGAGCCTGAGATCACCACGATCCACATCCTAAAGCAGCCGAAACATTAGGGAACACGTGACCGACCCAGGTAAGCAGAACTCGCTTTTAATGGATTCTCTGTACCGCGTCTGAAGTCAGAGCGAGACCTTTCAGAGCCTCTGCAGATTGCCCCACACTCTCCCTCATTAACCTCAGGCAAGTAAAGACTAAGCTTGTCCCGTGTGAAAATCATGTTGGGCCACTAATCTTCACTGACGGGGCACAAAAGCCTTTTGTTTACGGTTTTTGCGTTGAATTTGCTAGCTGACAAGGTAGGATCAGCCGTTACTTAAGTGCAGCCCCTCCACGAGCACATGCTCCCAGCCCCGGAGGGCCACTGGAAGTAAGGAAACACGACTGACACTGCATGCTGGAGCTGACTGTGATCTGAGAGAGTGCCAGTAATGAATTTCTAATATGGTCCATATTTATCTATTTTATTTATGTATTTTAATCACCATAGCAGCCACATACAGTACATACTTGCATGGAGTTCCACGTGCTGGTCTGTAGCAGGAATTACAGCAACTTGCATGCAGAGGAGCTAGGCTGATTGTTTTGTCAAAAAGAACTTTGTAATTACTTGTTAATAGAGCCAAGGGGGACTTCTGGCATGTTGTTTAGGAATATCAACACAGGCTTACCCAGCACGTGTTTATCTGACATTGCCCTAATGCATGCAGTTTATATACAGATACCCCTATAAAAAATGGGAAATATCACAGCTGTAGATGACAACATTCCTCTCCAATTTTTGGCCAACTTCAGATGATTTATCTAGACTGCAGTGAGACACGAAGGGTGAAATCAAAGCCATTTTTGCAAGGCAAGCAAAAATGATGATGGCTACATCTCTTTTCCCTTAGTGGCAGGAATTCACTGGAACAGATAATAAAGAGGTGCCTGTAGAGCAAGAGCAACCATGCTTGCCCCCTCCCTGCTGGTCATCATTAGATGTTGTCAGCAACACACATGCTTATTGCTGGAGAGGGTTGAAGAGCGACTAGACGCCTCCACTTCCACTCAGTATTTCAGCACCTGCAGAGTAACACAGTCTGGATGACTGATGGTAGAGAGACTTCCCAGTACCTCCTTCATTTCAGTACTAGCAGACAGAATGCAAGAATTTAGTACTGCAAGTGCATATGCAGTTCTGCAGGTGCAATGTTCCCTTTTCTTTGGAAAACACAGCCTTTTTATTATTTTCACATCACATGAAAATGACCTCTAGGTCACTCTTCAATGTGTATAACACCTCCATGACCAAAAGTACAGGACTGTTATTTTTGCACATAAGTTTAAGCATATTTAAAGCATGAACTGTTCTGATCAAGCTACAAAATCAGTTGAAGCAATAAATAGTCAGAAGTTTTTATGCTGATTTTATCAATCCAGTTTTGAACTCTTCAAATAAAACAGTCACAAAATTATAGCTGACAGCATAATTAAAGAACAATAATGTACAATAAAAAAGCAAAATTGTGATTCGTAATAGAATACAGCTCCATATGAGTTTTTGGGCACATCCACAGACTCACAATTATTAGTCTTTCCAAAATCTGTTCTATATTTTGCCTCCCCCTACACAGATACTTTGCAGAAATGACAGTTCAGGAATCACAGCAATCACTCCCACACCAATCAACAAGTCCATTTTGCACTGCTCTTGGAGCTAAATTTACCTTTATGCAGGGGAATGCATTAAAGTCTTCACTTAAAACTTCAGACAAGGAAAGTTTAGGTGGGACTTACACAATGCATATCTCATTATCCCATAACTCCCTCAGCAGAAAGTATATGTATTCTCCTTAGAGTGCAGGGTATTTTAGTTTACAGGGATGCATTTTTCAGAAGCTAAGTGTTAGATGTTTCCACAGCATCTACTGTTAATGGAATGTGCTCTTTTCAAACACACAACATAGGTAAAAGGTATTTTCTCATTGAGAAGTTTTGATCAAATAGGTATTCCAGCAGTCCTATCACAAGGCAAGGCTTGTTATAACAAGTTTTTCAGACATGCCAATATTATTTTTTCCTGAACCAGGATGCAGTCCTTTAGGCTCTTCCTTTAGAGTACGGAATCTGGAAGATGTTGCTTTGCTCAGTTGGATGCAATAAAATAGAACTAATGGGAACTTATTTCTCACATTTCTACTAGTCTTTATCATCCCATACCATCAGAAGTACTTTGTCTTCAAAAACAATTCATATCTTCACCACAGTCAGGAGTTCATGCCAATTGTCTTCACAACAACATAGGTCAGTGAAAGAGCTTTTAAAAATGTTATGCAACAGTCAGCAAAGTAGATTAAATGCTTTTAAAGGTGGAAAGACAAACATTTTGTTGTAATCTTGCCTACCTAAATCTTTACAAAGGGAAAGATCTGGGATTCTACAAAACAAGTTAAATGACTATTCCAAAAATGCTGAAATTCAACAATAACAGTGCAAACATCAGAGTGTGCTAAACACCTGGATAGCCCATCTTGGGTGAAACTCAATACTTGTGTCTGCACTAGTGGAAAAAGACTGTTGCCATCCCTTCCAAATTAACATGAGCTGATGCCTCTTGAACGCTGTAAAGCTTCACTCTGTCTCCATTCTTATTTGTGCAAGTGGTTCATATTCACAGTACTGGATTCATTCAGCTGAGTATATTTAGTTTGCTCAGTCTCAAATTGACAGCTCTGTTACATACCCATTCTGACTCAAAAATTGAATGTAATTAAACATACTGTTGGAGAAGGTACATTTCCCCCCAAAGATTAGTGAAGCAGAAGATTAATTGTTAAATGGGGAAAAAAATAGTTATCAATCCTTAACAAAGGTGGCTTTCCTTACAATTCAAACAGGGATCCTTATGTTTGACATAGGAAGACAATTTTTTGTTAAAAACAAATATGCCATCAAAACACATAAAAAATTTCACACCTGTTTACCGACAAGTTGTCATTAGCTTCTGCTCCAGAGTTCCACAGGATGTATAGATACAGGGAATTATTTCTTAGTGTGTGTATATCCACTCTACTTTCAAACCCTCTCCATTCTCATAGACCTCAACAAATCTTCAATTCATTTATTTCTTACTAAACAAGCAACACTTTTATACACTTAGATCTGTTTAAAAACCTGGATAACTATCCCAGAATGTATTTCATGTATACAGATAATTACAGCACTCAGCTGCACACACATACAGATAATTACAGCACTCAGCTGCACACACATACGTAGGCAGGAACATGTAATTTTCAATTTGTGATGAACAAGATGCAAAAGGAGAAACTCAAGAACATGGCATGGGCAGGATTCATTTCTTTAGCAGAATGTGTTCGTTTCATGATTCAACAACTTTAAAATAGACATCCACGGTAATATCTAGAACTCAAGCAGTCCCACAACTCTCGTGCACATTCATATCATGACAACTGAGCGTAAGGGTATCAGCAACCACAAGTCACGTCTTACTACTTGCTTAGCTTTACAATAGCAGAAATTGTATGGGAGACCTGGAATTGGACCCTAAGTTTGGTTATGAAAAAAAGAGGCGTCTTAACATAAATAAGGAATGAATGTGATGGATGTTATGTATTTTTTCATTTGACTTAATGCCCAGTGATAACCAGAGTTGGGTAACTTAGACCATGACAAATCATTTCTGTGAAATGATTAGGCTCGTAAATATGGCATTTCCATGAACAGACCTTTGAGCACCTCTATGTAGAATTTGAGCCTGTCTAAAGAAACAAGTACTATAAAGCTCCACTTTATCTCTTATACGGTTCAGCTCCCACTGAACATCCTGTTTTAAGTACTTTTGTCTCAAGAAGAAAGGTAAAGGAAAAATGTTTCTAAGAGTTGTCAGGATTTACATGATCTAGCTTTCCCTCTGGTCTGCTTGCTGCTCTTCAGTCACAAACAAGTGCAAGAGGTATGGTCTCATTAAACATGACTGCTACAAAGAAAGAATTTAGATACACTGTCAGTTTGAAATAGTCTCCTGAAACTTCCTTAACAAAACTCCATTCATCGAAATTAAAGTGCAATCAATTCCCAAATCCTATTTATTTAGCAACGCCTTACATGGTTTATGTTCTTGTGATCTCCCTGATAACTATATGTCTATAATAGTTAAGTTCTCCAAATTTATCACCCAGTCCTGGAATAGTGAAATGACATCTGGTTTTTATAGCATCAGGTGTGCCCTCATTACGTTTTGTGAGGCAGAGCAGAAAATTGAAAAACAATTATGATTTAAGACCCTAAATTAAAACCCGTTGACTGTTTAGTAAAAATCCTCCATAAAACCTGTTTGTATTTCAACAGACCACACTGAAGATACCATTGTAAAAGCAGCACAAAACAGTGTTGGTGGTGTTTGCTTATTTTACAATTAAGACATCTAGCAAGTTATCCTAAAATAAAACTGTATTCATCTACATTTTTATAATAAGTAGCTTACACATTTATAAAATATATACTATAATTTACCACTCATGTCAGTTTCAAAACCAAGCTTTACATGCAGAAGTTACATTTTACATCTTTGATCATGACACAACAGAAAATGGCAGCTGTCCACATAATTTTGAAGTGGAGTATAAAATAGAGTGGATAATACAGATGGAGTAACATGTGAAATACAAGGAAGCATGGACCAACCCACTAATAGGAGGATTATCACATACCTGTTCTGATATCATGCAATTTGACATGAAAACATGTTAAACATGTAATCAAATGAAAGTTTTAAGGTAGGAAGAACAAGTGACTGTCTACACAGGAACAAAGGAAAAAGCACTGGAGATGGACATTAGACAATGAAACCACCAAAGCTAAAAGTCAGAGTTGTTAGTGACAGAAAAGTCAACATTTCCATAGTGCGTATGGGAGTGGGAAGAGACTGCAAAGCTTTAAAAGTGAAGTAGTTTATGCTTTGCAGAAGAAAATAAGAGCAAAGGGAGAAAGAGATTAATAGCAAACCGAAGATCTGTCTCAAGGGAAATTCTGATCTTCAAGAATTTCTTTTCAAAATTTAACTAGTCTGAGAAAAGCCAAAATGTCAGAATTCTTTTTTTGAATGGAAACAGAAAAGTTTCATATTTTTCTTTTTATTTGCAAGCAATACAACATACTTTGAAACAGAAAAATCAAACTAAAATAAAACTTAAAATATTCTAGCTTAACATGAGACTTTCCAGTATTATGGATGTAAAATGATAAAGCAGATCTCATACTTCTCTGTTGAAGTCAAGATATTTCCTAAAACACTTTAAATACAACTACAAACTCCAAAAGAAAAATAAAAAAGACAAAGACAGTTTTTCTCTTTTTTTCCCTTTTATTTTTCTAAACTTTCTTTAGAAATTAGTACTTTCCCTTAGAACATTGGGAGCTAAAATCATCTTGGAAGGTTGTAAGGTAGAAATGAAGAGATAACCTCCTGCCAATGATGCAGGCAGCATGGTCACTGAAATGTGAAGTCAAGGAGGACAGGGAACACTGGAAAAGTTAGAGAAGGCATGAAAATCAACACCTATTATTCTGTCAAGATAGCAAAGATAAAACATTGTACTTCCTGCACAGGATTCTTCCAGATTCTCTGAATGAACTCTTCATGTTTTCATAAAATCTGTCATTGACCCTTAAAAACTTCTATTCATTGACTCCAAAAGTTCCAAAGTAGTTTAGAAGCACTAACTTATCTCCCACTCTACATGACCAACCAGGCATCCAGTAACAATATGAGGTGCAATTTCATGATAAATTCCAACTTTCAAGTTATAAACAGGAGCATGATTCATACTTTTCCTGGCTTTGAAAATGTTTACAACTTTTTGTTGTTGTTGTTGTATCAGATCTTGCTATGATTAGACCTGGGATACAACTGGAAATGAAAGATAATAATCTGATTCATCAAACACCCTTGACAACTTTCATGACAGGAAGTACTGTTCATGTTGGTAGTTTTAAGCCAAACTTTGTAACTTGCCCAAAGTAACATAAATTGAAACCAATTGCAGAACTTCTCAGCTTAATAATTTCTAACTTTCCAGAACATGTTCAACATAATGTATCACACAACTTATTTTCTGCTTTTATACAGTGTGTATTATTTTTTACATACATAAAATCAAAAGAGGTTTTAGCTCCTTGGGCCTCCCACTGGATAAACATTCTCAAACTATTTTGTTTGGGATACATTTTTGCATGTCAGCTCTTTTGCACATTTATTTGCCTGTCTTAGGTAGCTGTAATTAGCACGGCTCAACATGGCAAACAGAGCTGAGAGCCATTGCTTCCTGCCTCCCACCCGGGGCCCTTTACACTCCCTGCCCCTTGCAGGGAGCCCTCAGCTCAGGAAATACAGCAACAAAGCTTAAAGCCCTGTTGTGCTTGGCAAAACATCCATGACAGAGAGTTCTTCAACAAGGTGGAAACGCTGCTCAGAGGTCATAATAAAGCACATTTAAAAAAAAAAAAAAAAATCAACCTTAAAGAGTGAGCCATGATGCTGTTCAGTCCCCAATGGGGACACTGCTCCTCTCTCATTCTAGATTTATCACATCATTTAGATAATTTGATTAAGTTCTTGATACCTTAAATGCTCCACACTTTATGAGCATCAGGAATAGAAAATCTGAAACAAATAGATGAAACCACCTGGACAATATTCCAGAGTTTTCTGCACATAGAACCAGCAGGAAGGCCAGGAAAGATGCCCCTGGCGAAAAATGCCGATAGCTTGTTGGCCCTACAACTTCCATATAATGTAAAGCTAACCTCAGCAGCCAGGGGAATTCTGCAGGAGAGAAATATATGAGCAAAACTCCAAGTAGTAGGTAACAAAAGTTTGCATAACATTTTTCATCCCCCAGCTGGTAGTTATTTTAGTGAATCTGAGAGTTCAGAAAAGTACCATACTGTGTTTTAACTACTGTAATTAACATAACTAACAGTTCTGGTCTGTGCCTTCTACTGATTAGCTGTATGATTCAATTCTAGTTGTAGTTGGCCCTTCTAAATAGTGTGTGTTTTTAAGCATCAGCAGAGCCTTCTATTACTACACTTCTAGGCTAAGCTTAGCCAGGGGGGTGATACTGTGGTTAGCAGATCTTACACATTCATTTATCTAACAACTAATCTGAGATACAATTTCATCACTACCTAGAAGATTCCTGCTGCTCTAAAAAAGGCCATGGGACTTAGTCTAATGACCATCCCAAAGAAGAATGGTGATAGATGCTGTACAATTCAAATGGCACACAAAATGGAGAGAAAAATATAAACTCTGCATACATGAGGCCCTCACTGGTAAAATATATAGAATGTTCTTAAGTTGACAGTTTTATAACTCTAACTGGTTTTGCAAATGAAATCCAAACAAAAGAGCAGAGATGTACTCTAAATCACTCAGCAATTGCTGCCTAGAAAAAACAGCAACCACTAACTCCAGCAAACAAAAAGAGTTGCTTTATGTAACTTTAATGAATGGAAAAAAAGGTCAGAATTTTTTGTTGTTGTTCTTTCAGCTTTATTTTTCTATATTCTTGAGTCTATACACATAATGATTCAGTTCACCCTGACAAATACTGTATAACCAGCTATCAATCACACCAACTTTTTATATGTTGAGAGAAGTCAGATACCAAGTGATAGAACGAGTTCAGGCAGAGGGCATATGTTAAACAGCTGTGAGTCCGTTTAAGCTGTCTATGTGCCTAAAAGCTTAACGTCATTACACAGAACTCCTTTCCCGCCTTACTGTAGAATACCCACATTATGTATAACAGAAATTACTAACTTAGTGGAAGAACTACAGTCACACAGTGACTGCCACAGCACAAACAATACCATTGCAAATTAGATGCAGTATATTTCATTTACAGTAAAAGATTACACTACCAAATATTTCTGTTTAGGCTCTGAAGGAAGTTTTACTTATGAATAAAAACATCTCAGGTAGCGGTTTCAGTAACAATTTAAATCCACATGAGTTAGTACTGCTGCCAAAAGAAACGCTCTCCATTTTCTCCCACCTATTCCTTGGGTTGGAACAAGTGTTTGCACAACCTTGTAAACTCATCTGGGTTAAAATTATGTCTCTATACCCCTCCCAAAGGTTACTTCAAAATCAGATCAATTCCTTAATTCAATTTGCTGTGAATATTTCTGCCACCAAAAAGAGGAGGTGACAGAAAGGTGGAAGCAAGTAGCTGTTTAGCTTGTGGGATCTCATTTTTGCAGCCTCTGGCTAAAGACACCATTCATGAAGTGTAAACTACATAATATTGCTACATGTATCCTACCTTTTACATATAGGGATGATGAACTTCAGCTTGCCATCTCTAAAATTAACAGATCTTTTGGTATTTGCAGCTTTTTAGTGCCATGCACTGGGTGGGTTTGGGCTTTCAATTATTTCCCTCTAATTTTAAAATTACAGTTGAGGCTTAGAAAAGGCCAAAAACATAATTTTTGTTTCCAAGGGCCTGAACTCAGGCTGTTCCCATGAAGAACGAAGATATGCCAGTCACCAAGAGTCTTGGTCTATTATCAAGACTAGTGACAACAGTCCCAATGACCTCAGTCAGAGACAGTGAAAACAAAGGAGACAGCAGGGAGTGGGAAATGTTTTAGTAAAAAGGAACAAGAAAGGAAGGGAACTAGTAGAGAACAGAAGGAGAACTGAAAGAGCAGGAGTACCTGTTAAGCTCATAGGAGGACAATGCGAGGCAGGAAGGGGCCTGATGAAACAGATGAGGTAATACAAGGTGCAAAAAAAGTTGATGAATGAGCTAAACCACATGAAAAACCACAAAGGGAGGGTGCAATGGAAGGATGGGGAAACAAAGGCAAAAGTAAACACATGAGAAAAGTGAAGGACACAAAATCCTTGAGCATATAAGCAACATGACTGGAATAGCTGTTCTACATTTAGAGAGATGGTCAAGAGTAAAAATGGCACGTCCCCAAACAAAGCACAGGGTAGAGCATATAGACAGAAACACCTCCATACAGGTAACAGACAGCTCTCTCTCCCTGGTCATTGCTCATTGAGTACAGAATCAAAGAACATCACCCAGCTACTATTTCTCAAAATTAAGCAAACCAGGAAGCAAACAATGTGGTCACATTTTTAAACTTATTGTTTCCAATTTGTGATTTAACCCAAGACTACATGCACACACTACATGTGTGCTTCATGGTTTTTTGTTATTCCAAGGTGTCAGGCAAGAATCCGCTTATCAGAAATCCAATAGAACTATTTTCCTTCTGCACTAGAAGTATTAGTATAAAAGAGAAGTCCCTCTCTTTTCTTCATTCTCTTTAGTGATCTGTTTGCTCCGTTATTTTCTCCTTTCAGATGATGTTGTCTGCCTGTTAGATGTGTTTTTCCTTGATCTACAGTGTTTAACTGTTCAGCATATACACTAACTTCCTGCCCATCAAAAGCTTGGAAGCATAGCCAGGAAACAGCCAGGGAAACATAGACTCCAATTAACAGTTGTCAGGTTTTCTGGCCTTTTCAAGTTGCAACTGCATTGAGAAGATGCTGGTTAGCTTCCTGCATTTTATAAAGCGTGAGAAAATCCCCTTCACTTACTACCTACTGATCAGTGATCAATAATTTTTGGCTTTTGTTGCAAAAATCCATAGCATTGCATACTAATTCTGGGACAGGTAACAGTAGCAGTCAATTACTAAACTGCCTCAGTATTTTAAGAGATGATGAATGAGTTTGAACTAAAACATCACTTTTATTATTTAGCTAATTAAATAAACAAATGCTATCATCGAATAATAATACATAGCCAAAATTTTATTAAGATATCTAATCTAATAAAGGAAATAAATTATCTTCACATACTATATAAATATATGACCAGATGTGGTGAAGGTAGCAAAAGATATGGGAGAAAAATACACATTGCCATCCTCAGTCCTCCCCTTTGCATTTGCTCTTGGAGTTGTATCATGTCTGAAGAAATCATTCAGTTTGGCAATTACTCAAAGCAAGCAGCAGTATCCTGATAAACTAGCAGCTTTTCAGAAGGGTGATAATTATGTAAACGGAAGACAGAATAATCACTGAAGTCTCTAACCTCACAGCAAATACACAATGGGGTGTGTTGTATCACCAGCAGAACAGAGAAATTGTGAGAATCAACTGAGAATTTGAAATCTTATTGCAAAAACTTTAATTTACTCTACTTAAAACTCTTAGCCATTGGAAGCATGCAAAAATGTGTTTTACATGTCTATGTGTCTCTAAGTACACTCATGCTATAAGCAGCTTAGTAGAAAAACTTACACTAAGAGCATAGGAAAGGAGTTCACAGCTTCTGCTTCTCCTGCCATGATCTTGAGGCACAGCCATTGAGACAGAAGGTAATCAGACATATATATCAAACAACTCTCTAAAAAGAATATATGGAGAATTTCCATCTGGGAACTAGTTTTATTTTGTCTCAGGACAGAAGACTGCTCTACCTTCTGAACCCACCCACTCAGAAAATTGTTTATCTCAAAATAAAACTGATGTCCAACTACCAATTATCCTTTCACCAAAAATACTTAGCTAATATAAAAGAAAAATAGTTTGACATGATTAGCATTAGACAGCAATACAATTTGACTAGTCCTTCCCTAGTGAAACTACTAGAACTTACACACACAACTCTGCTATTTTAACATGAACTAACACAACAGAAAGAATTATCCAAGCTGCAAAAAGGTTTGTCTGACTAATTTTCATCAGAAAGGTCATGTATTTTGACCAAAGCACTTACAGTCATTGGTACAGAAGTAATGACACAGAAAAGTGTTCAGGTACAAAATGTCTAATCTTGAAACATTAGGTTAAGTTGTTTTCTAAACCTAAACCAATATTTAATCAGTTGAACAAATATTTGATATGTGTTTGGCTAGTTATCCATTTAGAAAGAGAACAAATTTATCTAAAAGGACTTTTTTTTTCCCCTTCAGTCACCACAAAACAAAAGTCAGATTGAGTTTCACAGTATTTTTTAACCTGGTCTCAGATTAGACCTTTCCCAACAGATTTTTGCTGTAAGGACATTAGTGGGAAATGGGAAATGCTGTAGGAACAGGAGTGCTTTAATAGGAAAGAACAGGAACACTGTAAAAACTGATGTGGCAAAACACTCTTCATCTACTACTTAAATAATCAGAACAGGTTTAGGTACTAATTTTACCCTTAATTTAGGTACTAGTTATAGCCTTGAATTAGTTTTTTCATGATGATTTCTGCTGCAAAAGTAACATCTGGAGAAATCATTACATCTTTCAGTCAGGCCCACAAGTAAAATCTGTCCTTTTAAAAGAAATGCTCTGTTCTTCTAGTAATTCCAAGCACATCTATGATATTCTTACATATGTTTCAGGTTGTCTCTACCTGTGTAGCTGATCTCTTGACCCTACAGTCAGGGCAAAGTTTAGTATCTGAAGAACAAAAAAATTAAACTTGGTCTCAGATCAAATCTTGAGATAGCATTTTACATAGACACAGTTTTGATAATAATTGTATGAAGGTGAGACATTGTGTGAAGATCTGAGCAAGCAAGGGGCATGCAGAAATCACTGCTGGCTGCAGGTAAGGTGGCTTTCTGCAGCTGAGAGTGGAAAGTCTCCCAGAGCAGAGAGATTCAACACCCTCCCCAGGCAATGTACTCTGGTGCTTAATTACAGTGAAAATGTTTTTCTCATATTCAGCTGTAATGCACAGTTCTACTTCTTGCCTTTGTTTTAATGCCATTTCTCACATTCCCCCCGCTGTGCACCTTAGCAAGGAGCCTAGCTCTGGCTCTGGCTTCTTGGTGATCTCCTCCTAGGGAGCAGATTTGGCCCAAGTAAAGAAGTAATTACATATCAATTATTACATTACTGTTTTAATAGAAAAATTTTATCCATAGTATTTAAATAAACATCCTTTTGAAAAATACTGTACTCAACAAGTAAATATTTTAATTGCAAATCTAGAATGCTTTCACCAAAAAAAATATAAAGATGCAGTTAATAACATGCAGGTCAAGTACTCCTCAAGCTTTATTAAAGTGCAGGTAAAGTGCATCTATTACTGCACTGGAATATATACTGTATATATACTGCAATGGAATACCACATTATACCATTTAGGTGAAAGGAATAAACATTTGACGGTAGAAAAATTCACATTAAAATCTATGCAAACTTTCCAACAGGCTGCAAAAGTCTAAAGAAGTGAAAAGTGTAATCATCTCAAGGTTTACCTTCAGTTTAAAACTGGAAGTATGATCAAAAGACTGAAAAAGAGTTGTTGCTTGCAAATGAATAATTAACCTGGAATGTTTCCTAAACTGTTCAGCCTATAAATTTACTAGAAATAAAAGCAGGAAAATAACTTTCTAAAACAGTTCCTCTTAAAAGCAATTGTCAAGGTTTTAAAGTATTTTTTATTTGCTCTACTGTCAAACTGTTTGTATATCTTTCCTTTTACATTTAAAAAACCCTGCTTTAAATCTCACATTGAGAGGTTTCAGAAACAAAACAAGAGTACCCAGACCACTTCTGAAATCCTTCACCCATTAGAAAAGCCTTAAAACTTTCCTTACTTGCTTTCTACCTTTTTAGAATAAAGATTATATTTCAATCAAATGAGGCTTAATATTCCTGGTACTATACCAATTCCAAATATTAATATTTATCTTCCTTAACAAACTTCTGTGGTCACAACAGGACACTAAGCGCAGGTTCTCTGAATTAGTTCAAAAGTTACACTGAGGGAGATGCCGTTTGTGAATTCTGCTTTAGCATATGCTCACTATATAAAGTTATTTCAGGGCCGTACAATAAATAATATGCAACATATGCTTTCAACACATTTGGAAGTAAAGTCATAAAAGCAGTCTTGTTTTGGCCAAAGTGCAAAAATTTACATGCAACAAATGTTGCAAATAGGAAGCCGCAAAATCCACTACAAATATAGAAAGCCTTGTAGCGTCTCTGTGGCTTTCTCCAGGCTGATAATCAGAATTTAAAAACTTAGAACATAAAATACCTAACTTGCGTGGTTTAACAGGGTCTTTTGTGGCTGTGTCTCCATCTCACATGCTCGTCTGTAAGTGACAGCTATCAGCATGAGGAATAAGTCACAGCAGCTCCTCAGTACCTTCATTAACACAGAATCCAGAATACAAAAGGCTCCTTAGTAAGTGGAGGGAAAAGTGGATCTGTGGTATCAGTATAGGCAATACCTTTTAAACAGCTGTAGTGGCTCCATAGTAATTAACAACTTCTTGGGGTAATTGCTCACAGAGTCTTTGGCTTGTGGTGACTCTAAGGCAGTGATCTTGCAGAAATAATTAGAAACTCTTACAATAAGACAAAGATGGCTTTGACAGAACAAGTGTTGAACATAGCACCAAACTTCAGGAAGATGGGTGAAAGTGTAAGCTGCACTCCCACTAGTTCTCCTGTAAACTCTTAGGTGGAGACACATTTGATAAAGCTACAAATATTCTCTCATTGCTTGTGGGGGCACCCTGGTCTACGTACATGTGCCTGGTTGATGCTGCAGTTGGTTGCTGGTTTCACATCCGTGCCCAGAAGGGTAGGTACCACCAAGAGTGGGAAGATCTACAAGGTCAGTGCTAGGAACACTGGTCTTGGTACATAGGGTAGCACAGAGCTTCTTGGGGTCATTCACTAACAGCAGTACTGGTCAGTTTTGGTAGTGCTGAGCATTCACCATACTGGCTGGTTTGACACTAGGATTTTCTATGATATCTGGATCATTTGAGAAGCTTTCGTATGAGACATCAGCTGGATCAGTGGCTTAGGCTTTCCATTTCTGTCTACTGAAGGAAGAGATCTCTCTCCAGTCAAGACCAGTGCTCCCTTCTTCTTAGCTTTTGAGTGAACTGAGGAGGGGGAAGAAGTAAAAATACATGGAAAACTTGCAGTGATCATTCCATTTGGAATGCTCACCTAGCTCACATGGTTGACATAAAGTCATTCACAGTTGTAAGTAATTAAAAACTGTAACTCAAGAGATAAAAAGTGTTTGTAGGCAAAACCACAATCGGATCCTCCCTTGCAGTTTGTAAAACTGTCTAGTAAAGTCTGAACTTCTCTATTTGCTCACATTACATCTGAAGCCATCTCAGTTCTAATGGTTTCCTGATTAAAGATAACATATGGCACCAGAATGAAATGAGTCTCTCCAGAGCTGTAGAATCACTGCATGTTCAGCAGTGAATCACTATAGAACCCTTTAACAGGAATGTTATTGAAATGCTACATCTAATGCAGATACCAAAACTAAACTAAACGTGCTGTGCCTAAACACTGCCACAAATGAAACAAAATAATTCATATGCTCTACAAAGAGGATGTCTCAAGGGCACTTTTACCCTGGGAGACAGGTTATTCTCAAATACCGTTCCAGTCTAGAAGTTCAGAAAGGAATGGAAACATTAACATTTTTCTACTTTAAAAAAGAAGAGGAAAGCAAAATCTTGGAATAAAACACTCTTTGTCAGCACTGGATACATTATACCAAGTCACCATAAACCTGTATACTCCTGGTTACTGAAACACTGGTGGGTTAATACTGGGAGGAAAAAATCCACTAAGGAAGTCAAGTTTATCCATCCTGTTCTTAACAATGTATAGGACATGACAATTTGAATTTTTTCATTTTCAGTATTATTTCTGATACAGTTTGTTTCTTCTGCTCTGATTTACACTATAAAATCCCCAAAATTATGAAACTAAATTTCTACTTTAGTCTTTTTGGTTTTGTTGTATTTTTGTATTATTTTGTCAGGCCTTAAATCCCAGGACTGTCCTTGCTATGCCTGAAAGAAGAAAACTTAAACACTGTTACGTACACATGCAAAAAGAGCATTTAGTATTCAATCCTTTTAGCTGCAAAATCAAATGCACCTAGTGGAACACAAAAAAACAATCAACATCAGACACACACTTCAAATTCATTACACAAAAGATCAAAGAAAAAAAGGAGGAAATCTAAAGTAAAGCTACTTGCATAACAGACCATGCATAAACCACTAAGTCTTTCGAGTGGGATAAATGTGTTTCAGATTGGGCCACTAATGTGACATTTTAATGGCGTGAAAACTATAAACAAAAACTTTTTAAAGATAGATAATAAACTATGAAGTATGCTACACCATTCAAAGGATCAAATATACAACTTTGTTTTTCTGCCAGAACTGGACATCACAAGAATCCTAGTGATGGATGCTACAGAGTTGAGAATGTTGTCACTTTTCTGGACAACGAAATGAAGCCACAGAAACCAGCACGAGAAGCAGCCAAGTTTAGCCATCATGTTGGGGCATCATGATCCTATAAATACACACACAGCATCTAAACAAGGGTATGATTGTCATTGCCCTTGTAAGAAAATTATTAGTTGTACTATGCTAATAATAGACTCTGAAATACTGAGGAATCAGAATCCATTTTCATGTAATAATACCAGAATGTGATTCCACACTTCAGCAATAACATTCTGCTGGAAATGCACAGCAAATATGTGTACAGCAAGGGTGCAGTAATACAGATCCAGGGAACTGTGCAACATCTAGTCTGATCTGGTTACCGGTGAGGGCAGGGGAGGAGGACACACTGAGCTACGATGGCATACACTGATAAAGGAGCTGTCTGGAACTCTTCCTCATATGAGCTCATTACATACTGTAAACATGATGCCATTACATAAGTGCTTAAAATGAAAGCCGACAACATAGATTCCTGCTAATTTCCCTGAATGGAAAAAAAAACAATTTACACCAAAATCTTTGTCTTCACTCATTTCACGAAGAGTGTAACATAAACATGTTATCACGAGAAAAGCGTATCACAAGAAAAACCCCTTCATTTCTTTTCAATTAAAAAGAGACAGAACTGGGTCAATTTGATATACCATCATGACTCTGCTTTATCAACAAATACCATACTACTGCCCATAATTCAGTTTTAGGAGTATATTATCTGGCAGTTTTATAATCAAGATCATTTTTGCTACTGGAAATTATATAAACTTGGACAAGGATAACATTCAACATTATCAAATGGGAAGCATCAGAGTTAGGATTTCTAGGCACAAGTTGTAATCAGATTGGAAGGCAAAGTTCAAGAAAACAGTAATACTCTTGTGTATTAACAGAAGGCCTGTTCTGCTTTGTAGTGCACTATCCAATGCCATTTCCTTCCTTATATTAAAATTCTAATCAGCCTTCATTTCATCTACAGAAATTTATGGCCTAGTCCAAGTTCTGTGTATAGCTCTGGAAACAAACAGACCTCGAATATGAGACCCAGCATGTTATAAATTCTTAATTCAACCATAAAAATCTGTACATGCATAAATGGAGAATGTTTAAAACATGCTGAGTTCCACACTGTGCACCACAGTGAATTATTGCTATAAACACTGCAAATGTCTTAGTCTCTAAATGCAGCTGTATTAATTACAGATCTGATGTTAATATCCTAAATATAAAACACTGAAGGAACTGGGCCCACTTTAGATGAAATGAAAATGGAGAATGGCAACCACAAAAAGAAATTCTTACACATTTGTCTTAGCAGTGCTTTCTAAACTGTGGGGCACTTGCTACAAGTAACATGCCTGTTTTTTCTAAGTGGCTTGTAAGCACTGCCAGAAAACCGGAGCACATTCTCCTAAGCACTACTGCTGTTAAAGTCAATGCCCTTGGCAGGACTTCTGTTTGAGGACTTAGAGCTAACGATGAAAAATAAGCTAATGAATCTAAACAGAGAAAATAGTTAGCTCACTCAAATCCTTAGCTATATTTTTCTTTCACTACCAACGAGACACTTGCCTCTGACTTGAATATCATATCTCAAAATTCAGCCGACAGCAAAGAAAAGAAAAAGGGAAGTTCTGGAAAACAGAACAAAAGTATGTTTACTTTGCAAGGTAAACCAGGGAAATAGCTAGAAGGGCGAAATTATAAATCTAAATTCATAAGTCTCCAAACAAAACATTAAAAAACCATCAAGCTCAAGCTTCAAAGAGTAGTAACAAACCCCGAAGACCACAAGACTGAAGGTATATGTCTAGTCTTCATGCGTCCACATAGCTCCAGAGTAGTTATATATGTTAAAATGAATGGGTGGGCCACTGAGAACTGTGATGTAGCAATATCAACCACAGGACTTGCAAAATCCCGGTTTTCTTTTCTGTCATAACAACACATTTGACCCACCTCCAGCTTCTCTACTCACAGTATCACAGAATGGTAGGAGTTGGAAGAGACCTCTAGAGATCATATAGTCCAACTCCACTGCTGAAGCAGGTTAACCTAGCATGAGGTTAACTAACTCACTCATGAGCACTACAAAACGCTCACTATCCTTTCCTCTGTCTCTGTTCTACAACCTTTACCATCTAGCTGATGATGAGTAAAAGACACAATGACAGCTCTCTTCTGTTGCTATCTGTCCCAGCAGGTGGTTAGCTGAGAAATAATCACACACCGTCAGGCATATACCAGAAAGGGAGGCAACGCAGACGAGCTGCAGCTTCTCAGGAGTTGGTCATGTTCAGATGAGCCAGCTACTTGGCAAGAAAATGCCCCTGTCCAAATTGGCTAGCAAGCCAAGAGGCACACATGTTCTCCTTTGGGAAGCTGCCTGGCCAGCAATGGTGCCATTGAGCCCTGCAGCACTTGCTGCCTCTCAGATACCAGGAGATTACAGAAAGTACTTTTCTAGCTTGTCAGCTCAGCAGGTCTGACTTGGAGACATGTGAAATGTAAAGCTTTGTGGGTGTGCTAAAGAATCCTGCTAATGTCCCTGGGCCATAGTATTGCCTTCAGGCAACAAAACCAGCTTTTAAATCTGGAGTGGCTCCACTGGCTTGCACCAAACTCAGAACCAGCACACTGCATTACCCTGGGAGAGAAGGGAAATAGAGGAGGAAGAAAAATCTCACTCAGTCCATGCAGTTTGGCAGCAAGTAGAATTGTCTAAGTCTATCAAGTAAAGTTGCATAGAAACATAGAATCATAGAATCTAGTCCAACCCACCTGCAGAAGCAGGTCAACCTAGATCAGGTCACACAGGAACACGTCCAGACGGGTCTTGAAGACCTCCGAGGAAGGAGACTCCACAACCCTTCTGGGCAGCCAGTACTGGAATGCAGTTTCCTCAATAATTTTCAAATCCAGAAGATACCCCTGACAGTTAGAAGCAACTCTGCAGCCATGTGAGACTGATCCGCCCATATCTGAACAAAAATCCTGATTTGCCAAACTTAGCATTCTGTATGTGCTGCCCTGGCAAGTACTGCTGGGACTGCTTGTATTTCAGACTGTAGAAGCAGTTCACTGATTGAACAACAGCTCTAAACTATATTTCAGAAAGCATCTCAGCTCTCAATCTTTCTATTTATTCTGAGTATTTATAAATAAATAAGAAAAACCACAAAATACCACAGGCAATTGTAAAAAGTAAAAGTGAAGAATGTAATTAGATTATTAATTTTATCAGCTTCATTGTAAAAGATTTCTACAAATTAAAGCCTGTAAAACCATCTTCATTTATATAGCAAGTAATGACAAAAGCCTCAGAGTACACACCGGGACTTTGGACAGACCTTCAGCAATGACAGAGTACAAGTGCAGATCCTCTTGGGTGATTTTCCATTTTCTCTGCTACGTCTCACTTTCTTATAAAAGGGTGGTTTTGGAAGGTTTTGTTTGGTTGGTTGTTGTTAGGGTTTTTTAGCAGGCTACAGCCATGGCAAATACTGGCTTTCCATGTTTTTTTAAATTTTACATTTTTAAAGCATGCCATGAAATAGCTTCAGAAAGGGTATGACATAGCATTTATTCTGTCTGCTCACTCTGGACTAAGTTACTTTTTAAAAAAAATAACTTAAAAGACAACAAATAATGCCCAGCTCAGCTGATAAAGCACGTAAATTTCAATGGGAGACAAAATGCTGAAAACAACTGGGAGCTGAGGGAAGCTGACATACGCTGTACATATGAACGTAGAACTGAAAAGTTTACTGCCATATCAAAGTAATCTGTCAGTGAAATTAAGATTTCTGTAAGACAACAAGGTACATGCAAAGGCACTAAACTCTAACACTAATACTTGCAGGGACTTTATTTGTGGAGTGCAGAGATACTGGGCTACAACACAGTAGCAAAGGCAGCAAGCATCTGCCACTTAGAAATACCAGCTGAGTGACTATAAACCTAGCATTTGAGCAGATCTGGCTGTATTATAATCTAGCATGAAAATATTGAGAAGCATATCAAGTTAGGCTTGTCAGCCTTAATATTTTCTGGTGTTTTGAACAGGGCCAGAGAATAAGATAAGCATCTTTACAAATCCAGCTGGCTTGACTTCAAATCCAAAAGCTTGTTTCTAAGCTGCATGAGAACAGGAGTCCGTGTAAAATCAAATTTTGAATGCAAAGCCAACCCAGTTCTGCTCGTCATCCTGTATTCTGAAATCTGTCTGCACCAACAGTTATCTGTTTGCTGTCTTACTAAAATACTGTACAACATGTAATTATTTTTGCTAAGTTTTGTTTGTATAGGGTTTTTATTTGCATCAGAGCTACATTTATCTTAAGCACAATCTGTCATTTTCTACTTTAAATTTTTGAAGTTTATACTAGTAAACTTTAGTACTGATATACTGAAGCACTATTATATTAGTACTGATGAGTTTAAAATTGCTTCAGCTTTTTTAGCAGCTTTTAGGCGTTGTTTTAATCAAGCTGGTAAGCATTCTCCATTTAGCAGGGCAGGTCAGCTTAATTCACTTAGTAGCTAAAACTTGGAGTGAACAACAGTATTTTCAAAACAAATACATCAAGTTAAAGCGAGGGCAGTTGTGGTTCATCCGAATCATATGGCTCCAGATTTCAAATCTAAGCTAAGGAAATAGAGGTTATGACATCCTGCAGCTGGGACAAGTAGTGTTCATAAAGCAATGTTAAATCAAGATCACTTGGCCAGTTCAGGCAGTTGCGTGTGTGGAAGTGAAAGATCCCATGAGAGCATTTTAAAAAAAGGAGATTTTGGTGTCCCAGCCAAACCCCCCTTCCTTCACTTAATGCCACCAGGGACTAAGTTTCTTCAGAGAAAACGATTGTGGAAACTTGCTGCCAAGTAACTGCTACTGATTTATTTACATTCAATCACAGAGAACAGGAATTAAACACTTTGCAAAGTACACGGGCAAGTTAATTACAAAAGGTCTTCCCATGGTACGGAAATGCCAAGGGATTGAGCCTGCCAATTGGTAGGTTAGTTTTCAGAAAGATCAGTTCTGTGTTTCGAGTCACTGTAGGGCGACACGAATGCCAACATCACCCCAGAGTGAGGGACGGCAGCAGGGAGAAGATGCCAGGTGTGTTAGCACGGAAGAGGTACACGTGCTGGGAGTAGAGGCATCCACAGGTGAAAGGTTTCATTCCACATGGGAATCTCAGGACAGAAAGAAGGATTGCACTTAGATTTTCCAGTCTCCTATTTGGTAGCATCTTAAAATCTATTTGCTAATACATTAAGCATTGGTAAAAGAGTTCACGTTTTTATTTAGAGCAGATGAAAAGTTTGTTTTCTAAGTTTTGTTAGACAATACCGGTGGCTGAAGTAGAGAGACCATTCCCTGCTTCTCTGAATACTCGAATAACTGCGCCTGTACCTTGGGTTTTGGTTGGGTTTTTTTCCTTTTCCTTTTTAATTTTGTTTTCAAAGCAGAGAGGAAGCATGAAACAGTAGTACTGATTGGAGACTTTCACAACACTCTAGATGCCGGTGTCATGCTGTGTAAATATGTGGATCCATTAGACACTTGTTGGAAGCAGTGAATTCTAAATTTGATCTAGTGATGGGACTCATGCTGTTTGGAATAAAAAAAAAAACTATGGACTTGCGAAACCACACAAGGAAAACGTTTCAGACTTGTTTAAAAAAAAAAAAAGTACAATGTGAAAAATGATGTATTGGATGGCCTACAGATCTCAGCCTCTGGAGAGTCCAGACAAGAAAAAAAGACCTCAATTCTTGCTTCTCAAACTGCTAAATAAGTTTATAAAATGCATTCCAACGTGGAAGGTTAAAAACATTTTCACAGTGCAAAATTTATACTCACATGCAGAATACAAAATATTTTCCTTGCTAAAAGACAATCTGCAACAATGATTTATATCTTCTTCCACATTTCTAGTGCACACTACTGTCTGAACTAATGAAGCAATTTTAGTGAAGCCTGAGCTCTGCGGTATCCCCAGTGAAGCTGGTCAGGGAAGGGAGTGGTAGTTAACTGCCTTCCTTTGGTTTGTGCTGGCAACAAAGGGCTTTTTGCTTTACAGTAATTAATGGTCTAAAACACAAATTGAAATTAACTCCTTCATTAGTTATACAGCTGCTAGATCTTATCTTTCATTTTTGTTAATTATAGCATTGCAAAATTTTATGTTGTGATTCAGAATTCTATTCAATTATTACATTATTTATATTTATGAGACTATAAAACACAGGCCTCATTAATAAAATTGTACATTACAGATGACATTTAAATTCTTTAAGCTATCTAGAAATACTACACCCATTCTGTCCATGGTACAACTTAATTTCAAACTGATTAAACAACTTTTTTTTTTCCCCCACTTAAGTTGCTTACATTAAAAGACAAAGAACAGTGGGTTCAGCTCCCAGCAAACTGCAAACCCACTTTAAAGCTGTCGCTACAAAACTTATTATTCATGTCCACTGGCTTGCGGCTGTGAAGAACAGTGTGCACAGCTCAGCATTTCAGTTATGATTCATGTTGGGATTTAATAATTCCTGAAACATTGTTTACTACATAAAAGAAATCATACTTCAACAACAAGGACTGGAAAGCAAGAAAATCAAATCAGTCCAGAAGAGCTACTGAGTCACTAGGGAGGAAGGCAATGAGATGCACATTATCCTTGTGAATCTGGAGTAGGTCAGCAACAGCAAAGCTTCTCTTTGGTGATTGCTGAGTGACCACTGTGGACAGAAACCTTCTCCAACCCACCCCTAAGAACTCTGTAAGCACATGACAGCATCCCTCGGAATGCAGATCTCAGTATTGCACTTGTCATGCATATAAATAAGTTTGTGCAACTTAGCCAGCTGAATTCAATAGCAATTGACATGTTTAATTCTAGTCATATCCATACAGACATGGATATGAAGCCACAGGCCACAACTGAGGCACTGAAGGACTGCAGTAGTCAGGAGAAGCCATCTCCTACAGCCTGTCGCTACACGGCAGGGAGCTCCCAGAGCTCCAGGACATATTGCAGCTGTTCCACAGTAGGACTTTGGCAGTGAGAAGTATCAGCCAGGCCTCTTAACATCCACCAGTTGAACGGCTTAAATTCTCCTTCCTGTCTAACAAACACAGAGGAAAAGACCTCTCCATGTCCATTTTCTGCTCTAACACACAGGGCATCTGTCTTATTAGGTCCTTGAACGTGACTTAAATTTTTATGAAAGTATAAACAGGAGATCCGCTGTTTCTTTGCATGAATTTGTGGCACATTCACTTTTGTTCCTGAGAGAGGCCAGGCAAAGACTGCAACCAACCAGACAGCCACTACAGTATAGTAAGACCATCAGAGCTGGTGTTAGGTGATTTCCACCTGTGTGACCCATCACAAATACATGCTCACCACGGAAATCCCTTTCTCTTAAGGTCAAGATCACATAACAACAGTTTGTGCTTCTATTTACTATTCTTCATCAAATTATGAAATGAAAATTGCAAGCAAAATACTGGTTGCAGTGTCTGTTTTTCTTGAGTCCTTAAATGCCAGCCACAGTATGTGAAATGGAGGGCAATGAAAGGCCAAGAGGAGCAGGATTGCTTGGTAGCTCTGTAACTCGTCATAGTAAAGATGAGAATGAGCGCTAATAGCAGAGAAAAGGGGAAAGAAAAACATGCACCAGAAAGAGATCAGATCTTTACCAGACCATTATTGCACCTTTACTATAAGAAGAATGGGGAGGCAGAGTCTGATGCCTTAAAGCATTTTTTTTGTAAATAAAGTATTCTGCTTACCTCAACATTCAGTCCTAATTAAGTACCCCTTGAATTACTTAATCTTTCTTTTAAGGGGAAAATTCATCTAGTCTTAAAAGTTCCTTTGTTCTCCAAATATTACAATTTATCTCAGCTAAAACATTTAAACCTCTTTAAAGCCTATATATATGTGTATATTTTTAATTTTTCTTTTACTGCAAGACATAGATAAATTAGTGCTTCACTTACCTACTTTTTTTCCTTTAGATAAGTTGCACCTGCATACTGAAATACTGCTAAAAATTTGGAGCGATCAGATGTATTTTTCTCATTACCAGATAATTGTTTTCCCAATTTTTTCCTCACAGTGTGCAAAGGAGTAAATATATATCCAGTAACCAATGTGAATTAGCATAACACTATATGCCAAAAACACTACTTTTTACAGTAACAATCCAAACTGATACTTACTATAGCATCATATTACAAGACAAATATTTCCTATTGGGATTGTTATGCGTCCGTTTTAACCCACCAAGCATGACATTTTCAATGAGAAGAAGGAAGTTATGTTTCTGGTTTTAGATGGATCTACAGCTTTTATTCAAGATCCTCAATTCAGCTCACAAATGTAAACAAACCATCAATGACTGTGATGTGTTAATTCTATTAACTTTCCTGCTACAGTTAAGTCAGTACTTGCAGGAATTCAACACCAAATATAATGAACAATCATGTTACAGGGTGTCTAATCATGAGATGAAAATTATTGTACATTGTAAATATTTTACTATGAAATGCAAGGCAAAAATGAAAGTGATCTGTATTAATCAGAATGGATTACATTTCATTTCTTTCAATCACCTAAGAACAACTGATTCACCTTTTCTTTTTCTTTTTTTTTTTAACAGTGGCTGGATCCCAGACTGACATTCTCCTGGGCTGCACCTTATGTAAGTACAGCCATGGCAATACTATGTGACTATTATTGTATATGTTTATTTTACCAAGGTACAACAGTAAAAATATTGTCCAAAACTGAGAATTGTAAAGCTGATATTTACTTCTCTAGAAAAGTATTGGCTTACTAAATTCTCATGAAGAGTTAGCTAAGGCAAGCAATATTTAATCAGTCTTCTCAAAGATCACAAACTGGCCACCTAAGTAGTCACCTATAAAAACACATCCAGTTTACTACATCTTCAGAGGTTTGTGAAATCTGGACTTTATGGAAGTGCTTCATGATCTTGAGATATTCCAGGGCTCCTTGCCAGGCAGAGGAACCTCCATCATTCAGAAAAAGTGCAGAAACTGACATCAGCACTCAGAAGGCTTAATTGGCTTTTTTTTTTTTTTTTTTTTTCAAACTGCTTGTCAATCCATGTGAAGAAGGAATTGAGGCTGTAATGCTCTCCCCACCACCTCTACCACCAGGCCAAAATGACAGTTGAAACTGTCTGAAAGCCCACAACTCACATTCATCATTTTCATAGACAAGGGACCATCAGGGAAAAGGCAAAGCCAACATCTAAGGCTATCACCTCCGGCTAACTCTGCAGGACAGACACACTTTTAAGAAAGCCTAACAGATTAAAAGCAAAGAGACACTGAACTCAGTTGTCTAAGTGGTTAATATCATTCAACTGAGCACTGATAGTGCACAAAACTTGAACAATGTGCTCCAGTGCAAGGGCTGGCACCTGCTCAGAGTGGTGGGGTATAGGTGAGTTGTTTGCACCTGTCTAGAACATGGGCAAAGCCCTAGAAGTCAGGAATTATTTACCAGCTCTGCTGGTACCACGTGCTGTTCTGTTGCTCTCAGCAAGTCACTTCATCTTTTTCATGTTCTCCTGTGTATGATGAATGTAACATTTTTGTGCCCAGTGCCTATCTCCCCAGTGGTTAATTCCCAATGTAATAGTCTCGTTATAAATGCACCGTCTCGCTTTTACTTTGATAAAGTACAATCAGCACCAATAGGTAACACTTTTTAAAAACTTAATTCCAACTATTGTGAAACAGGAGCTGACTGTTTATGGAGCAGTTATTTTTTATGTCATACCATAGGGCCTCTTTAGCCGCAAGCTTACAGGCAGAGGCCCCAAGGCATTTTTTTGGGAATGGAAACTTTTTGAGTTCAGCTCGTAACCAATTTCCAGCCTGCAGTATGTTTTTCATTAGTCTACATGGTGTTATAATAAATGATGCACTTCCTCTTTCATTTTAAGATTTTTCTGAACATACAACAATTTTTCTGTGTCTGTTTTTTATTACTTATAATATACCCAATGACACTAATCCTAGAGTCTATGTATAAAGATAGAAAGAATATATTGAGCAAGATATCAGCTACAGAAAGACAAGCTTCTAGTTTAAATTCTTCACAGAAAACTGATTTTAAACCCATTTACGTGCATGTAGGTCCATGGACAGCCCTCTTTTATGAGGTCGTTGTTAAAAAATTTAAAAGTCCATTATACCTAGAATTGGCCTAGAAAAGATTCCTCTAAGGTATACAGCTGCAAGACACTTAACTAACAATAGTTGATGCCATTGATCTGATACAAAACATATAATCCTCCCTAAATCTAAATGTAACTTTTGCATAAAGACCAACTTGGTACTTCTCTGTAAAGTTTGGGGGGCCCCAATACAGGAAAGCTTTCAATAAACTAGAGCAAGCTGAATGGAGGGACACCAAGATAGCCAGTAGGAAGGAACACTGGCACAGTGATGAAAGGCTGAGGGAACTGGGCTTGTCAGGCTGGAGAAGGGTAAGTTTTGGGTGGACCTGTGTTGCACCTACAAGAGGCTTATGGAGAAGACTGATTGAGGCTTTTCCCAGTGATGCATAGTGGGATGAAAAAAGACAACAGCTATATGTTGAAAAACAGACTGATTACAACATATAAGAGAATATATACATATATATATATTTAAGTCTCCATTTTATAGATATTTTCAGGATCTGCTCTGAGCCTGCCTTGGGCAGGAATTTGGAGAGGTGATCATCTGACATCCCTTCCAACCTGAGTTAGTATATGTTGATTCAGTCTAGTAAAAAATAATTAATAATATAAACACTAGAAACAGAATGCATCCAAAGTGTATTCAGAGTTTTTATTTTCCTCTTGCTACCCATTATAATCATAGGTTTCCTATTATTGTGGTGTAATTTTTTTTTTTTTTTTCAGTAATCAAAGCAAAAACAGCCATGGAGGGAATTTAACCTCAGACTCCCGGTTTCTTAATTGAAATCTTAATTGAAATCTTCCACTGGTGGCTATAGCTTTTTGAAGCAAAGTTCAGACAGGCAAAAAGAGGGCAAATATTACCTTAATGAGTTTTGGACATGCAATGACAAGAGCCATCAATAAACCTCATAGTGAAATAGCTGTGCTACAGTGAAAAAGACTTTTTTGGTGTTTTTAAATCCCTCAGTTTTCTTTCCCTGAGTGCATCTTGCAGAGATGCTTGCTCTGAACTTTCTTAAGGTGAAGTACTATGATCTTTTGATTGTCACATTGGACTTTTTGTATAAATTTGCCTCAGCAAATATAAGCATACTTATAAACAGCAGGTAAGTGACCCATACAACATCTCAAATACTTTAAAATTAGCAATATAAGAAAGCTGTAATATTAGGGGAAAAGAAAGTTTCTAAAATAAACCCAAAAACAAACTCAAAAAATCCAAACAAAAACCCAAACCACTCAAAACAAACAAAAAACCCCAAAACAAACACCTCATATTTCAGGATTTAAGTCTTCATCCTAAAACCACAACTACTCACATGTAAATCAAGCCAAAGTTCATTGTGTCATCTTGTCTTACCCTGAACTAATTTGGTGAGCTCTGCAGGAGGTCAAGAGCAAATGCCTTTAACACTACTCTCAAATATCAGCTCTGATATGTTTTCAGGGAATATACATCTCCTTTCTGGATACATATCCACACCTCCTTGTTACTAATTTAACTCAACACATACATAACACAGACACTGCAGTAATTCAAGATAGACAAGCATGTCAAAAGGGGTTACAGTAGCCAAGCTCATTACACATACTAGGGATTCCCTGGTGGCTTGCTGCTCCTGCCACCTTCCCATCCACAGCCGTGCTAGGGACTCCTTTCATTATCCATGTCTCCTTCACAATTTACTCCTCTCCAATGATCACCATGGAGCTCTATGTCTCCAGCTTGCCCCTAATCTCCTTTCTGCTGCCTGGTAATATCTATGTTCCCTTCATACTCATCTTTGTGTTATTATAAATCTTCGTTTTCTCTCTCTCCCTACAAGCTTCCTTACTCTCACAAATCAAGGACTGTGTTCATGTTTCCCTTATGAAGTTTCAGTCCCTTTTCCTGACAGTTGAGACTATGTTCATTTTACAAAAAGAATCATTACTAATGTTTTCTATCTGGAAGAAAAGTTGAGGTTCTCTAACTTATTAAACTTGATCGTGAGGGTAGCAAAGGTGAGATCAGACATATTGAAAATCATCATAGATGCCACCAGTGGGCAGAGATTATTGAAACTATGGATCTGCAAACTCTAAAGAAGCTGATTTTCTTTTTCTCTTGAATAGTTAAAATTCATGCTTATTATCACTTATTGTCATTTAACATCCCCAGCTGACAAAAACAACAAAAAAAGAAAATACAAGATTGTCTATACATTTGTTTCAAGAACACTGAGGAGGTCTTCTGGAGGAGGAAAGCTGAGAAATTTGAGAAAGAAAATATGAACTAACATTAATGAATATTAACTAAACTAAAATTAGTCAGTGTTTAAGTTTGAGATATTTTATCCCAGAAAAACTCACGGAGTTAGGAAAAATACATCTCTCTCTATGAAGCATTCCTTCTACTGACCCTTCCAAGGAGAAGTTCTCTTCTACATGTCCCACTGTGTGTATTTTTCTGTTTTAAATGTTTTATATAGAGCTGATACACCCAATTTTTAAAGATAGCCTTCTTTTTACATTTTCTGTTTCTACATAATATTTAATAAGAATGTATTCCCTATGGCTGACAGCATCAGGAAAACTAGGCTATGCTAACAAGAAGGGATTCCAATCAAACATCACCACGTCTAGCATACTGTGTTTCATTTACAAATCTTTGATTTCTAAATGAATGGCAGTTCAAAGTACACATTAAACACAGATACTTTCTGCTTATGTATGTAGAGATTGTTAGAGATTAAGCCACTTTTAATTAAAGACTTAAGCAGGTGTCAGTTCGCGATACTCTTTGAATTTGGTTTACACAGATATATGTTCCATGATTACCCAGCAGCACACTTTAAATACAAGCAGAATCAAAGAGATCTTCCTAAACAAAGCAAAGGAAAGCTACATTGTCGGATGGTTTGAAGTTTGGTGCTACTCATCTGTCATAGATGGAACATTTAGTTGGAAAAGGCATTCTAAAACACTTCAAAAACAAAACAAAAGCACTGCAAACAGCGCTACAAGACAGAACCCCAGGCCACATAAGACCTATTAATTTCAGTGGGGTTTTGTTCTGCCTCTGTATACGCATCTAAATATCCAAAGTTAATTTGCAGTATCAAGGCCTAAACCAAATAATTTTAAAGCATTCTGGACTCAAATAACTAGAGCTTTGAACACGGAAATGGAATTATTTCTAAGTAAGTTCAGTGCCATGCTTTGGAGTGACTGCAATAGGAAGAGTGCCCTGTTTCTCCATTACACAAAGGTTATTTTCTCCTTTTAAAGGAAATCCAAAGATTAATTTAGAGCCATCTGATGAAAATACCTTAATATTTACCTTCACATTTTGTTGTTATATATACTGAATTCAAGTGAAGTGATTTCAAAAATTATCCTGGATTCTTCTCATTTTGAGATGTTAAATATTGGCTCTTATAAATTTCCATTACATATTGTCAGATAATATTTGCTGCTCTGCACTATATGAACTGACTTTTAATTCTGACAAAGGCAACGATAATAAAGTCTGTGCAAGCTGAGTACAAGTGACATTTTAGAATTTCATATTACTGCAAGTCTCTCTAGGTCTAATTTCACATAAAGTAAGTGTAAAAATTGGTTAAAACTGGCAAATGCGTAAATTCTCTTTATCCTTTTTAAAATTTATTGAGGCCAAAATTTTGGTTGCCTTCTTCCTCTGTTTCTTCCTTCCCTTTTAAATTTGGTATAAAGAACAAATACAATACATTTATGCTGTCAAAAAAACCTGTTGGGATAGAGATTTTATTAATACATTCATTTTCAAATTCAAATTTCAAATAGTAAAATAGATACGTAGAGGAAATGACGTTTTAAGTCCCTTTTTATTCTCCATATACTTTAAAAGAAGTTGTTCTTCAACTATGCAGCCTCAACTGAAAAAGATTTTCGTGCACGTACTTCCACCAAAATCTGGAAGGTTTCAAGAAGTAATATTCACTCAAGCAGACTTTAAAAGCTAGTCATGGTCAGCTGGCTACGAAATCCTGCTAGCCAGTCACAGTATTGAGCATGCAATCTTGCTGCTCTACACCTTTTTCAATGGGTTGAAGGGTGAGAGGACTGCACCCAAGCACTTAGGGAACCTGTACTTTTTCCTTTCTTACACATTTCCTCTCTTGTTTCTCCTATGCTGCAAAGTGAACTGTAATGCCTCAGCCCACACTGTAGTCTTCAAAAACTACATCCAGAGGGTTAATGCCCTTCCTCCACTCCCACCACCTGATGTCTGCAAAGGGAAAAGCTGCCGAAAGCCTAGTTAACTGGAAAAGGTCAGGAGCAGCGCATTATATTCTGTATGTTTGGATTAGTCCACAATAGCTAAATAAACTGATTTAATGCCTAATGACATTTTCAAACAATAGCTAATAAAATTACCCAAAGTATGCAGAGACAAAAGATGCACACAGATGCACCAGAATACATCTCTCTCCCACACAAGCACTGACCTAACAGTGAATTGCAGTAGTCTGGCCATTCAAATTAAAGGTCAAATATAAAAGAGTCCAAGCTTTAAAAGTTTACTGACTAGAAAGACGCAAATACTCCTGCCTGTCCATTATTATCAATTCCGTTTGTGTGCAACTATCAGATTTTGTCCTGTGGTTTTAGCATAGAACCACACATTTGAAACTGAATGGTGGTCTTTTCAAAATAAATAACAGACAGGTTACTGAAGTGAATCACAAGCTACGAATGCTTTTGGAAAGCTGCTCTGAATTAGCTGGGTTAGCAGCTCTGAGGGATTTTCACTAAAGCCACAGAAGTATCCTGAGTCATATCAGCAGAGGAAGGAGCTGTGATGGATCCAGATGCTATCGCTCCTCTCCCAGCTTGTTTGCCACTGACCCTCCTGGAGGTTCCCACTCCTGGAACAATGGAGTCGGCACAAGGAAAATAACATTCCTGCACTTGCCTCAGTGGCTTGAGTTCACTGCAGTGGCCCTTGTACAGGTACACCTTTGCTGTACATTTTGGAAATCAAGTGCAGATACACGGGTCTCTCCCCAGAAGGGAGGCTGTGCCACCTCAACAGGGCACAGCGCATCCAGTCACCGCAGCGAGTTTCACCAGAGCTTGTTTGCAAACAGCCCTTAGGGAAAGTTGGTTGAATTTCTCAAACCAGAGACGCTGGTTCTGAAGAATGAATGTATGATTAATGGGGTTGCAGCCCTGGTACAGTTGTGGTCGCCCTTTTAAAGTTTTCCATCAAAGTTCTTACAACCTGAAATACTGTAGTAGATTAAAAAATGAAAGGGACTGAAAGCTGTGCTCATATAAAAGGTAGTTCTGAAGCAACTAATCTAAAATTTGCAAATAAGTCCTACTTACTTCAGCTGACTTGCATATTCAATTTCATTTTTTGTAAGTAATTACCAAAGCACTTTCAGACATGTTATGACCAAATATGAACTCACTGAATACTCACGCTAACATAAAACACAAATAAACAGTCCTGAATTAATCCCATTGATATTACATTTTACTTCTATGCTTAAAACAACAGCACTGAAAAACATGAAGAAATTCCAGTGGGGACTGGCCCATTCTGTGTGATAAACCAGGAGATCTTTGCCCCCATCACAGTCTCTTTTTACCATGTACCACCAACTGTTTGCACTCCTCTGAAGGTACCATCATTTCAAAGTATAGTTTAAAAGTATATTTTAAAAGTATGGTTTAAAAGTATATTGAGGAATATTTCTGATAATCCTTTTACACTAACAACTACTCTTTATAGATAATTTACATGAAGGGCCCAAATATACACGCACTAATTCACTAATGCCACAGTAAATGCTTCAACAAAACCACTTTAGCTCATAAAAATAACATTCTGGCAACCACAGCCCTAAATAACTATTTTTACTTCAACCTTATGATTTGTTAATCCATCTGAATCGCTAACTCTACCTAAGTTACTGCACAGAGCACTTCTAAAAGATGAACTTTGGAAAGTCATTACCAAAAAAATCTGAACAGAACTTCTTAGCTGTTGTCTTATTTAGCTCCTGTAGGTAGCAAATATTGTCTATGAGTTCTTAACAGATGTAGCAATGTGTCAGAAATACCAGCACGTCTAACAGTGCTTCTGTGATCCCAGTCACTTAGTGTTGGTAAAGAAAAGGTGGATCAGGTTATTGATGTGTTTCACGCCCATAGTGGACTCCTGTCCAGCCAAACTTCTACCACATGCCCTGAAATAAATATCTGGTTTGTCTTTAAAGGTGCTCTAAGTATGGTATTATTTTCCTGGCAGGTCACAGCAGAGGCTCCACCTCCACTGAGGCTGGCCACTTTGCAATGAGGCAGAGTTACAAAATAAGTCAGTAGAGTAAACCTCAAACATCCTTGTTCACCATTTCACACAGTCCGCTTGCAGCTGCCTGGCTGGAACCAAGACTCAGCACACATTCCCATGGGTCTGCCACAAGAAATACCTAGGGAAGTTCTACAAGCAGTGATATTGTTAAAATTTGGTCCTTTTTGGTCAAAGTACAACAATCTCCTCTGCCCCAGAACTCCCTCAAGCTACTCCAGATGATCAGTGACAAATGATAGTTACATAGCCTGATTGTGTATCTTTACATTCAATACAACAAGCCTCAACGAAAGTATGCTAGACAAACCAGACCAGGGTAATGTAAAAACTGTTATGTTGTGGGCCCTGCAAACTGAAATAAGTGGACAAAAGGAAAGCAGACTTCACCTTGAACTCTATGCCCAACCATCACTGGTATTTTATCAGATGTAACTCAACTGAGTTTGGGGGATTTCGCTCTGTATTTCAAAATACAAATCATATGTAACAGTTTAACGAAATGAGTGATAAGCATGAAATATTACTAATCATTTTTTTAAAAAAAGGAAAAAGTATAATCCTGGGCTGCCCCACATTGTCTCTTCATGGAGATATTACTTCTGAGATTGAAGAAGTGCTTGTTTATTTAACAATTTGACCAGTCTCTGACAACAGAGCATTGAATGGAAAATATTAATGTGGGACCTACAAACAGAGACACTGTGTTATAAAGATTTAAAATAGAGGCTGGGAGGTTCTTTTACTATGATAGAAACAATAAAAGCTTATAAAAAAGGAACAAAAAAACAACTGAGGTAGGCAAATACTTAGATTGCAAATACTGACAGTCAAAAAAGTTCTCAGGTGATAACCTTACAGGCTGTCTTAGATTCCTATTATGAGGTTTTAGCTTGTAAGAATAAAAATTAGTAACTAATGGTGCAAAAATAAGAAAACACATGTATATTATATACACTAAAGAAAACAGACGTGCTACATACATGTTTAACATGAGTGACACATTCTTCATTCATTTTAGAGTTCAGCTCCTTTTTGGTTGATAAGTAAAAGCATAAATTACACTTTACTGCTTTGGGGAGGAAGGAAAAGACGTAAATTAATTCTTCATTGCAGTTTAAGAAGGGAAGTTATTTAAGGACTATTTGTATTCAAGCTAAGTAGACAGAATCATGTTGTTGCACACTTTTTATTCAAATGGAAAGAATTTACATACCATCTCGTTAAAGACATAACAGTAGCATTTTCCTTACTTTTTCCCCCCCTTTTAATTAAAATATTCTTTTTGAATGCTCAAAATAATTCTGAGGTTTACAGTGAAGTACTTTTTAAAGCATACACTGGCTCTTTTTCAGGTTTACTGTTGGTTACTGTCTAAACTTTCCAGAGGCCAAGTGGATGCTACAGGCTTTTGCTGAATAACTTTGTTTTATAAAGGCAGGAAGGGATGTGACTCCCAACAAACAGTTATGATGACTAACTCTGAAGCAAATAATATTTTACTAACAGAATATGTTTGCCAGTTTATCTTGGGTTTACTACTCTTCAAACTCATGTGTTAACACATGCACAGCTTTGCAGAATAGCTGCTCCTGTGGTAAAACTTCTTTTCTCATACCAGAAAAGCTCTCCCAGTTCGATGCAGCCGCTGTTTTTCTCTCATTACATAACTACACCAAAGGCTGAGCCTGTTCTCGAACCACAGTAATGCCCTTTCAGTTTGTCCTTTCCACAAAAAGATCCCTAAAAAAAACCTTTCACAATTGCAAACACTGTCAGTAGAATAGTCTTTATGGCAGGATCAGGCCCCCTGTTTTTGCAACAGCCCTCTGCGCCAATACGAGCGTGCAGCTGAAGCTTAAAGGATTATGTGTATGTAGGTGCAGGGGAAGTCACATGTATACACAGAGGTGGGTGTCACTACCCAGGGCAGCACAGCAGCAGCAGCGGCCTCATTCTAAGCTCTACCATTCTTTGCTCCTACTAGACAAATGAGATACTGGAGTTTCTGGTGAGCTCACTTGGCAAAGAGTCTGACTTGATGAGCAAAATGTTTCTGCCAGCCATCAAGGAACAACAAGGCAGTGCCTACCAGGTGAGATTTTTAAAAGTTCAGCTTTCAGATTGCTTTTGGGGTTTATGAGCCTAGAAGCATTTAATTTACATTAAATTTGTTTACATTAGTGCATATAAACCTGGAATCACTGAAAATTAATAGTGCCATCATTAAAATCCGATGTTCAGGTTTTAGGTAAGAGTTCTTTAGGGAAAAGATGATTGCTTGAATTTGTCATGCTCCTACTTTTATCTGGTTGTCTGAAAGAAAGCTACAGAAGGCTTTTTCTATTGCATATCAGTTGTCATGCTCTTGCCCATTTCTGATTTACTATTTCCTTATGTCCTGAATAAATGCTTTTAAGTTTTTTATTAATCACTGTGAATACACAAGATCCCAGCTTTTCTGTATATTAAATCTAGAAGTATAGCAGTATAGCAGAAGGACAGCACAGGAACTGATCAAAAGTTAATCTAATTAGTCTTTAAGAAAGCAAAAAGTTCTCAGTGAAAGTGAGACACTTACGAATCTTCTGTGCATAGCATAATAATAAAACACCCAGCAACCCATACTGTGAAATATTACTGCAAAGCAGCTAAAAGACACAGCAGTAACTAATTAGGTAATTAATCACAATTAAGCTGCATTTTAATTTATATTATAAAAGAAGGTAAGCCAAAGGCAAACTTCAAAGCACCAAAAATTTCCTAACTGCTTTCAGTAGAAGCTTTGAATAAGCAGAATGGCTGCTGTCCTTTTTAGCCTCCATAAGCATTTTTAACTATGCTAATCGCCATGCTATTTGCAAATCTGTTTTCTACTGTACTTAGCAAAAGATCTATTTTGCTTTAGGGCTCTGTCAGCTAAACTTTATGTCTTTTTCATATAAATGTAAAGCAGCATAAAGCAGCATCCTACTTTTCGTGCCAGTATCACATCCTTTACGTATTTGATTGGCCCCATGGTTTAAGTTAAAATAGTAACCCATAGATTTCACATGGGATCATGTTGAAATGTTCAGATCATCAACATGGACTGATTCTGAAAAGATGAAAAAAAGTTAATCAAGTGTCTGGACAAAGTGATTCATGTGAACATCTATGTTTGTGATCAGCATGTCAGAATGATTCATTTGAACTTCTGAGTGCAGCATCTAACATCAGATAAGAGTTTATCAGAATATTCTACATAGTTTCCACAACGGTTAAAAGCGTGTAAGGCTCATTTCAGTGAAGCTAGGCTAGTAGGCTCCAGTGACCTCCCTACAAACTGTGGTTTACTGTTGGTATGCACCCTGTGTCTGTGTGGGCTATGCAAAAACAACCATTTATCCATCACTACTAAGGAACTGGCTCTGTGACAAACTAATTACTCCTCAGGCGTCCACCCATTAGCACAGGAGGAAACAGATTATAAAATTATTTTACATATCAAGGCTGTATACAGATCCTGCAGTAACAAAATCTGCTACAGAAATCATAGTTCTTGCTGTGGTATGCCAGAATTTTTAGAATTTGTGTACCTACCAAGGACACTAACAAACCTGTTTTAAAAATCTGTTTAAATGAAAATAAAAACAGCAGTAATTGCTGTCTGGCACGTGACTTGATACACTGCAATTAGTAAGCACTAGCATTTACTTCAGTGTCCTTTATTTGGCCCTAGTCCCAAGAATTTATACAATCTTAAGCATGGCTTCCTAAAATATCCTGTATTGGACAGAATGTGGGTAATAGGTGGCTACAGGTAGTATACTCAAGGTGTAATTAACTTCACAACTGTTTTTGTAATGGAGACTTTAGGTTTAGAGAGACCTGGTTTATAGAGATCTGAGACTCCTTTGCATATTTCATCCCTCAAAACTCCTTTTGGGTTATTTTTTTTCCCTTGGAAACACTTGCCTGGCTTCATAGTGGGCTGGAAAAAATTACAACTGTTAAGAATATCTAAAGAATCCTCCCCACCCACACACCTGTGAAAGTATTATGGGCAGGGACTCAAAGCAAATCATCACATACTGAAAACTGTCAAACCCCCTTCCAGCATCCTAGGCTAGAAAGTCCTAAAGATTATTACTGGCTTTTCCAAGTTTGATAGAAGAGTCATTCCATACACATAGGTGCAATGGGAAGCCTTACAAGAAAACAAGATTACAGGTAGAACTTTTTTTTTTTCCAAATAAGGGGTAAAAAAACTGTATCAGCTATAGAGTGTGGAGTGGCACATGACCAGCAGTAGATGAACAAACTGGACCCCATTCACATCAGTAAGATGCTTCTTAATTCACTTCAAGACCCTGGTAAATGAAAATTCCTACTCTAAATCTTACAGTCTACTAACAGCTACCCTGAGATGAACACTAATATTATACTAGACCTCCTAAAATGTCAAATTAAAATATTTCATTCAGACATTATAAATCAAATAAGATGGCATCAGTAAATATGGAAGTTCATCTGAGTAGCAGCTAGGCAATGGTATTTCCTTCACCAAGCAATAGAATTTAAAAGTCACAGGAGTGTCAAGAACAAGATGTCTCAGACTTGCTGACAATTAGCAAAAAAAGATATATTTATCTCCTAGAGAGATGACAAATTTTGAAGTCATTTCAGCCTTGGTGCAACTCTGCTGAAGGACAATTTTCCACTTCAAACCCTAAACTCAAACTAGTTTTATACACATAAATGTTTTGTCTTTTGCTTTGCTAATTAGGATGTTAGATTCTGTGCAGAGTGGATTGCATCCAGTTTTTCATTTGATCTTCTCCATCACTTCATGTTGCTCCTTTGTGGTTGGACTCGATCTTAAGTGGTTAGACTTGATGGTCTTAAAGGTCTTTTCCAACCATAATGATCCTATGATTTCTAAGAAAGAACTACATAAATATTTTTGCGTTTACTGGAAACATGCTCCCTGCAGCCCAATTCATAATCAGCGTGATGCCTTGTTGATAAATCACCAGGTCACCTTTCACTGGTGTTTCTAATAGGAAATGGCATTGTATTATGGTTTCCAGGAAAACTGCCATTTGTGCCTCCTGTCAGTCTTTGCAACTGCTAGAAAAATATATGTGGGGAATGTTTTTGTACTGCCAAATTTCAGCAGTGTTCCCTGTCACAAGCCCGAAGCATGGGTGAAGCTAACAAGCAGCGGGTTAAGATAAGAGCTGCTGTTTCCACTCTGCCAGCTCACCAGGCCAGCTCATTTACAGAATAATTCCATCAGAGTCAGTGCACCTTTGATGCTCTGTCCCTGGGATAAATTCAGTCTGCAGTACCTAGAATAGGAATAATTTGCATTAATTTTGATTGGCAAGATTTTGTCCTCTTTACTGGAGTGATGCTGATTCATGTGAACCAGAAGCACAATGTTCAGTTCACATACATTCCTTACTTGGAGCCTGAGTGACTCCAAAGTGCTGAAAATGTAGAGATCTAGTCACTTGCTGTGTCATAAGAGGTGCAAAGAAATAAGCTAAACAAGGAAATTTACCATAAAACTGTCTTGTAATTTTATATTTTCTCAAATATTGAAAAAGCTGCAGCAGACTCTTAAAGCTGTGTCCATGATCTGGTGATTTTTACATTAAACGAACATAGAAGTTCCAAACTCCAAAAACCAAACAAGTTCCAAAACCAGTCTGAAGTGATTTGTTCTGCAGTATATCTACAGATACTGGGATAGAAAAGCCCTACAGTTTAACATTGATGATTATCATGTAAGAAAGATCCTTTAATGAAACCACCCACGTAGTGTATTCCACTCCTTGTCAGAAAAAAAAGGAACTAGATACTTACATGAAAAAAACTTCACAGAATCACAGAAGGGTAGGGATTGGAAGGGACCTCTAAAGACCATCTAGTCCAAATCCCCTGCTAAAGCAGGTCCACCTAGATCAGGTCATATAGAAACACGTCCAGGCAGGTTTTGAAAACCTCCAGAGGAGACTCCACACCCTCCCTGGGCAGTAAATCTCCAGGGTCCCAGCTACTCAGAACATGAGCATCATGACCAGCCAGAGCAGAATGCTTTTTGAAGGTTTGTGTGGTCCTCGTTACATCCATTGAGTTGAACTACTTCATATAAGAAGAAACTGCAACTTACATTCGATTTTAAATGAAATGAAAATATTTGCTACAGCTAATGAGTCTGTGTCCTCTCCAAGACACTGAAATGGAAAGTTCTAATTAAGTCTTCTGGTTCCTGTGGCTCACCAGTTATAAGCACAGTGGAGATTTTTCCATAGATTACTTGGAAATATATGGCAAAATTCAATCATCTTGACACTAAATTTTATTTAAGTTTCTTGCCACTTGGTTTTAAAGTAGGATAGCTGCATCAAAAGTAGCTTCCAAGTCCTCTGAATACATGGACCAGGAATTGCAGCAGCGCTAACTGGCTGTTTGCATTCAGCACTCTGAATGGCACCACCTACTCTGATAATGCCTCAAAGCTGTCACTTCTTGTATTCCAACTAGGCAATTTTCTAAAATCCAGAACTCAAAGCAATAGACTTGTGAAGTCTATTTTCTAATATTACATTAATTCTAATTATTCCTGTTATTTACTATACCATAAGTTACTGGAAGTGAATAAGACTACCAGGAAAAACACAAAGGGGTTGTTTTGCATACAGCTCATTTTTTAAAAGAAAATTATTACTGATATTTGGGCATCTCAAAATGGTATCTCATTTCAGAACCCAGGCAGCTAAGGCTTGTAGCTGAATACAGGTAACCACTTCATAAATTCACTCTATCATCCTCTCTTTGGAACTGCACACAAACATTTCACTTTTTGCAGTAATGAAATCTTAAACCACAAAACATCTATGATGTATTAAAAGCTGCACTGTTCATTCTATGGTGAATCCTTTCTCTCTGCACATGAGTGTTAAAAAAAGAAAAGATACGTCAGGTTTTCCATATAGAGGCTCTTTTGGAATCCAGTGATAAAGCTAAGTCAGGAAGAGGTGGAGCAGGAGACCAGTCACACTCATCTGATACCAGGACACTGAGAGACGTTAACAAAACATGATCAAGTTTATCAAGTTAACCCATGCAGAGCCCCCGGTGCAGCTGTGCCTGAGCAGCTGCGAGGAGGATACAGCCACCAACTTAACTTCTGCAGAGGCTCCATTACAAAGAAATAAACAGCAAAAAAGAAGATTTATCTGGAGTGGCAGATGTGCTTGACAGATAGCATCTGTGTCTGAACATGGGCCTCCTTCCACGCAAATCTCAGGGGCCTTAATGCTGGACTATCTCTTGTCCACAGAACTTTGGGCCTCTATTTTGAAGGAATGTCATTTGCCTTTTTCATCCTGTAGTATTTGGTTATTACAACCTCCCAGACTACTACCACACTGCCCCTCTCTAACAGATACAACTGTCTCTTTAAAATGTCCTTTAGCAGTACTTATTATGGTTTCCAGAGTCATTGATCTTTTTTTGTGTTTCTTTATTGGAGTATATTATCTGTTCTCATAATCCTTAAGATGCTTAAAAATGGGGCACAGGGAGGGGGAGAAACCAAAGCAAATACTGTTATCTGTTTGTGATGGATACATTGTTTTGAGCAATTTTCTCTGAACTCTGAAGACAGCAGAACATTTTTCAGTTCTAACCTAATATACAGAAGATGAGCATCTTGTAAAACAGCTGCCACAACCTAAAATCAAGTTTTCCTCTCTATCTTCCAAACCCATGGAGCATCTGACCTCATCAGTTGATGCTTACTGAGGTATGACAGCAATTTCCAGTGACTTCTGACATAGCCTTATAGGAGCTCAGATTCCCAAAGAGATGAACATCTAACCTAATAATAAAAATGCAAGCAAGAGGTTAAAACAGAAAATAAAAAATGCATCTATTTAGTAGGTTGCCAGGGATCAGGGACAGTAAGCAGACTGTCATGGCACAAGTGAGCGCTGAACGACCAGGTAGCTGCTATGCAGATGGGTTACCACAGATGGTGCTTACACAATGGAAGGATAAACAAGTGACTGTGGTTGTCTACATCTGTGGAACAATAAAATAGGTCAAGTGAGAGAGTGGCCCACAGGAAGAAGCTAAGGTTTGAAGTGCTCTGAAGACAATGTATAAGTAGTTTCTGAAAAAGCAGAGAGTGAGCAATCTCAAAGGATGACCAAAACAAAATGAAAAGACTGATTTCAGAAGCATGATCATCTCATTCCATAAGATATACAGCCTTATAGATTTTGAGAATTCAATTTTTTATTGTTGACTCAACATGCATAAAAAAAAAAGCCTGAGATGTCCCATGGGAAAGTAACAGAGAAGTGAAAAGTCAAAAAGCATCACACTTAGAAACCCTGTTATAATTCTGGTATGATACTGTTTATTTATCATATGAGCAAATGGTGATGGGAGGTGCAGTGTTAACTGTAATCAGGGAGAGATAAAGAGTAAAGTAAGGGCTTTGTAAAAAACAGGATCTTTAAATAAAACAGAAACATACATAGCCATTTATATCTGAACAGAATGAACACTTAAGAGAACAACACTGGACCAAGGGAAGGTGATAAGCTATAAAGCTGGAAATGGGCTCACAGCACTCAAATTGTGCAGAATTAAGCAGGAGCAGGCAACAGTTGGGTGGCTTGACTCAAAGGACTTTTCCTTTTGTTTTAAATTTCCTTTTAATTATCATGCTGCTACTAGAGCAAGTTCATACTGCAAAGGGAATCAGTTTAGAAAAGAGAAAACTGAGCCTAATGATGAGGATGAAAGACCAGAAGGCTGGCTTCAGTTCACTTGCCAGGAGTACCAAACTCCTTACTCCATGATCTCTCTCACAGTACCAGGGACAGATCGTGCTACTGTAGAAAGGAAAAAACACCCCTCTTCCAACTGACCTGCTCCTGCTTTTTTATTTGTTCTTTTTTGAACATCCATGTCAGGGTTATATGCAATGCTATTTTATATCAACAGTTCTTGTTATTTAACCATGGTTTCTTTCTCATTACATTGCATTGAACTAACGACATTATAAAATGGCACCAAATCAATTATAAGCATACCACCTGCCAAACTGGTCACTGATTGCACCACAAAGACGTAAATGATAGGGTTGGAAGGGGCCTGTTTTTCAGCCCAGCACCCGGTATCAAGCAGGACTTTCTTCTCCGCTAATGTTAAAAGCATTTTATCTGAGATGTATCTTTATATTATAAATAGCAGTAACTCAGCAACTGCATAAGAAAAGTACACTCTGAAACCTATTGGCGTGCACTACTGCATTTTCTTCCCCATCACATCTAACCTGGGCAATCGAGTTTTACTTTTCTGTGTATGTAGCCAACAAGTCTTCTGTTAATCTCTATGGTATGTATATAAGCCTAAAAAAAATGTCATGTTACCCAGACTGAGAGGTAACATCAGTGTGGCACTTGATTCACTCACATTTGAGAGTTCAGAGTGTGTTTCCTTGAGGTAAAATTAATTGCAGGTATGCTGTTTTCCAAAAATAACAATCATCGATTATTCAAAGTTTTAAGAATCAATCCTTAAATAATACTCAGCATGACACTTCCAAAGCCTTTCAAACCCAGATGAGTAGCTGACCATCTACGAAGTCATAGTTTATGTGTCTATGCAACATGTCTGGCCAAGTTTTCAGTTTTCTCAGGTTTGATCTGAAGCAAACACCTGTGCCTTCCAGCAAAGCTCAGCCTTCCCTGCAGTACCCTTGGGTTTCAATCTCTGTAGGAATTCAGAGATCTTACGGGAACTCCAAAAGACCTGGTGAAGGCTGGAATCCTAGGTCTCTTTAGAGACTCACCTCACTGGCAACAGCTTTATTAGCTATGTATCATTTATAATGATACTGCATCTTGGGACAACATGTACTCAGAGGTTAAATAATCTGGATGAGAGCTATATACATATAAACAGTGAAAAAGCAAGCAGTCATCATTTATTGACTTAAAAAAAAAAAACCTGCAGAGCAAGAGATAGTCCTCCAGATAGATAAAGGTTTGGGGTTTTTTAAGTCAAATAAAATAGAGTGTAGAGTGATCACCATTGAAACTGTTAACCGACCTGCTTTGCAACTTAGTGCTGCCTTACGAATGAAATGTCTGAAGAACCCTGACTCTAATATGATAAAGCAGCACTTCACTTTTCCTTATAAAGTTCATCTTATGCATCTTTTCTAAAGCAATCTTTGCCACCAAGTGCTATTAACTTTTTCTGTTTTCCTCAAGTACTTCATGCAAATTTATCTCTAAATAAAACCACCTTCAGCTTTTATGACACATAAAGAAACTGGCTTTCAGACATGTCTCAGAACCCTAAGAGTACCTCTATACTAACATCTTTCCTACTTTGCTGTCACTCCAGTGAACTTGTGATGATTAAAGTCCTTCTAAAGTTTTGAGGCAGCAGAGACTTAATGCCACAGTTTGTAACATGGAATTATGGATAACACATAGGCAATTCTGCCTGTGGACTATGTATCAAATAGGAACACAGGAATTTTCTGCTGAGAGTTACAGTGGTTTTATTATATTCATAATGAATTATTAAAATACCATCCAAGAAGCACAGACCTTGCCTAAAAACACCAAACTGCAGTCAGGTACAGTAACTTAACACAGAGTCACCATTTTTAGTGTTTCTCTGGTATTTATTCCATAAACACCTGCTTCATTTTTAATTAGGAAAAAATCATTTTTAATTAAGACAAATTAATTTTTAATAAGAGAAATTATTTCCAAAAAGTAAGGCAGCTTTCAGTTTTGGTTGACGTTATCAGTTAAAAACAGAAAGCGATAATTTCAAGTTCATTAGTTTGAGGAGTTTCCATATAAACAACAGAACCATCACAGTAAAAAAAAAATCAGCATGGGATAAATGATCAACCTACAGTTCATAAAGCTCTTTCAGAAACGATCCATTTAAAATGTGTAGAGAATATCTACTCTCACTTCCATTAATTGCAATGTGAGATGCAAACACGTTTGAGAACTGTTCAAAAAAGAAAACAGAATGGACTCACTAGTACCATCACTAAAGGAGGCTCGTGTCCTAAATGCCTTTTCACAACACAAAACCAATCTCTGGATACAAAGTAAACGTTCAGAAACATTTCTTCCTAGCTTGCCTTACAAGCTAGCTCACCTTTGCAAGCAGCACCTGTACACTTGGTAGTAATTTTAAAATACGGATTGTTTAGAATGTGTGGCCTATAAAAATGAAACCTCAAAGCTACAGATCCTCATCCCAGGTTAAAAATAAAACCCACGCTCTCGAACGAGAGCGGCTGATTGCACTTGCACGGAACGGAACGGCACGGCTTCTCCCATGTCCCCGGAGAACCCCAGCGCAGATGACACTCCTACCGCAAACGTGCGTCCTCTGACAGCCCGTATATTTTAAGTAGTAAACCCGAAACCCAGAGACTAAACCGAGCCTGACCCATCAGCTCGCTCCCCTCCGAGCACAGCCTCTCATTTCTTGAAACTGGCTGTAAACAGGGAAAGGGAGGGGCTTGCCGCCTGCCAAGCCAAGCAGAAACTTGTGAGTAACTTAGAGAGACAAACAAGTGCAGCGCAGGGAAGGCAGCAGGCTGCCGGGCGCTTGCCGAGGGGCGAGCAGCATGTCCTCCGGGAGCCGCGGGAGCAGGCTGGGCCGCCGGCTGCCCGCCGCCGCTGCGCCGCTGACCCAGGGCGCGGGGCGGGCGGAGGCGGCAGCGGAGGTAAGCGGCGGCGCGCCCGGGCCGGGCCGGGCGGTGCGGGGCGGGTGCGGGCGGCGGGCGGGCCGCGCTGCCCCTGGGGTGCCGGTTGGGATTGTCAGCGAGATAAAGGCGTAAAAGCAGACAAGAGGAGGGGAAGCACTGGGGAAGGCTGAGTCAGGCCACAGTAAACAAGAGGGCTGCAGCAGGCACTTATGCAACAGTCAACCTGGGACTGCAAAACTGCTGCGGGCTCCAGAAGGGGGTGGTTCAGAGGGACCGAGTCAGACTGCCGCACCATCGTAAGGACTTACCCAGACGTGGTCTGTGAAGACAAAACCGCCTTTAAAATGAGAAAAGACGGGGCTGGGTAAGAAATGCTGAGCTGGGCCTGTACAGCCCAGCAAACAGGTTCATTGCCTTCACAGGTAAGTAACAATTAAAAAGGGGTAATTTCTACAGTAGTGGCAAAAAATACTTCGTCTGGAAATTTAGAAGTGACTTCTAAATTTTGTTTTTTCTGAACAAAACTTGTTCAGAAAATATTTTTATTTTGGGAGCTTATTTTTGTTCATTTCAAAGGTAAGTTTTGTAATTTTCATAAGATTACTACGTAACACAATGAATTGCCATTTTATCATGACACCAGAACTGTCTTATTTAACTGCAGTTAGAGGACTTAAAAAAAAAAAGAGGCAATTGCTAAAAACACTTGTGAAACCAGGCATTACCCAGCTCTATGAAGCATGGTAGCAAAGACTGTTGAGCTGAGACTATATTGTCAGACGAGTATTTGGTGGCTGATGTAATTTAGGCTGGAGTAATCAAAGCTATATGCTTAAGGATAAACCTACATAATGGCACTACTTGATTGTACCCATGCCTGTGCTTAGTCACCCTTGCACTCACCGTGATGCATATATTTGCAATATCTAGTTCCAGTCTGTTGCTTTGGTTGAATCCAGTCAAAAAATGGTTCAATGAAACATCATTTGGTTGCCTTCAAATGTGCAAAACAGCTTTTCTTCTTTGTTCTTAAAAACTTAAACCAACAGATGCATCCTGAAAATAAACTGCTCTTTTGAGGACTCAAAAATTGTGTGAGGATTGAAAGACAACATGGAGACCTTACACTTTCTACTCATAGCAAATGCTATGGCTAAAGAACTGATTTGAGAAAACAAAGTTTTTCCACAGAGGTGAAAGAAAACCTTGAAAACAACAAGGTTGCTGCTGCCACGGAAGCTACTTATCTAAGAAATCCAACATATGAGAGTAGAATAAAATGCTTGGCCAGCTAAAATTACTGCATTTTTGGCCTGAATTCTGGCACAGGCTATGGTATTTAGAAAAAAATGCACACAAAACAACTGCAGTGGGAAATAAAAATTGGAAGTTGACATTAATCTAGAACAAATGCTTGTACCATGGCTGAAGTGACAAAGGATTAGCACTAGAGAGATGCAACCACATATCCATACGCTTACAAACCCAACACTGTGTAATTTAGCTGTATGGTTCATGGAGTACAACATGCTGGTCTAGTAACATTCATTTTAATTGCACAATGTTTATTGTGGATTTGATTAAATCTTGTTCTGTCTCTGCAAAGAATGCGGGTACGTGTACTTAGACTTTAGTGTACGTGCTAAAAGGAAAGCACACAAAACAACGTTAGGTATGTGACAGTGTCAAAAGCACATGTGACATGGGAAATCACCTGCTGCAGAAATTCTGTGCTGTCCCAGAAATGGGCTGGCAGGAATAATAACCAGGATTTCAAGGCCGTGGATGTTTTGAGTTGTACTTAAGAGATTATTTCTGCATTTTGGAAAGAGACTTCTCATGATTGCTTTGAGGTTTGCTGAGTTCAGTTAAAATGTTATCTCTTTACTAATGATAAAGAAAAGATAGATGGCCAACAACTGCTGTTACTAGCATACTTTTTTAAATAATTCAAGCTATTTTGAGAGGAAATGATAGCTAATTCTTGCCTTTTTGGAAAGTCAGCCAGCCCTGGTATTAGGTTCCCTAGACTACAGAGGTCCATTGTTTTTTTGTTCAGAACTAAATGGTTGTAGGTTGGAAGTCTGAATACAAATCGACCTATAAAGAAACCTCTTTCACCTCAGTTTTCAGTGTCCTCTAGTCTTTGTCAATTTTATCAGTGATCCGGGATATATTCACTATCCTGCCTTGGATGCACCTCCTAAGAAACTAACTTTTCAAGAGAAAGCTTATTTAACACCTTAGACCACTCTGTTTGTCTTATTGCTAAGTTTCATGCTTCAGCTTGTGTCCTTCCATTCTTCAGCAGCTACTCTGATACGTGGTTAGCTATACTAATCTTCATGTATATTACATGGGAACTTACTTCAAAGAGATGCAGTTTTATTATTTACCACTGTTGAGTGTCCCCTATCAATTCATTTGCCACTAATTTTATTTAGATTAAAACTTCAGAACATTTACTAATCTCATGACATTTTGATTCACAGATGACTTTCTTCTAGACTAACAAGATCAAAAGGCATTTTAGTCACAGACCTTAAACTGATCAGTTATATAAAGCATGTTATTTCTACTTAAAATACTTTCTTCATTGTACGCTGCATTTCACTTAAAATATAGTATTTTAACAATACTTTCATTATTTCTCTCTACAGAAAAGCTGGTAACCAGCAGAGAAGATATAAAAGCTAAAATCAGCAATGTGGAGCTGTGAAACCTTAAACAACAGTACCGAGAACAGTGAGGACCAGCACCTCTGCCATGACTTCCACCTCGTGCTTTCCATCTTTTCCCTACTCTACCTCATTATATGTTTCCCAATTGGCCTTTGTTACAATGGCTTGCTGGTCCTAGTTAATCTTTATAACAAAGCTACTATGACTATGCCAGATGTTTACTTTGTTAACATTGCCATTGCTGGTCTCATCATCAATGCTCTGGCACCAATGTACCTTCTAGGTCTTGCCAATACAAAATGGGCCATCTGGAATTCTAACAATGAAGTTTATATTACCTTACTTATTTTATTCAACGTCTCATCTTTAGTTACCATGTACTCTACCACATTACTCAGTCTGGACTACTACATTGAACGTGCTCTACCTAGAACTTACATGTCAAGTGTGTACAACACCAAACACGTCTGTGGATTCATATGGGGTGGTGCCATGCTTACAAGTTTTTCATCTCTCCTCTTCTACGTCTGCAATCACGTATCCACTAAAATAATAGAATGTTCAAAGATGCAGAACAAAGAAGCAGCAGATGCCATTATGGTGTTTATCGGGTATGTGGTACCGGCGATCGCAGTACTGTACGCACTGATACTGATCTTGCGAATACGCAAAGAGGCTACACCACTGGATCAAGACACTGGACGATTAGATCCGTCAGTGCACAGGCTTTTGATTGCCACAGTCTGTACACAGTTCACATTATGGACACCCTATTACGTTGTTCTCTTGGTAAGCACGTTTACTACTGCACAAGGAAGAGTCACAGATGAAAGTTACAGTCGAATATTACATTTTACCAAGATTTTATCAAAATTCTTGGCTTTCTCAAGCAGCTTTGTAATGCCTCTGCTCTACAGATACATTAACAAAAATTTTCCCAACAAATTACGACGTTTGCTTAAAAAGATACATTGTGGGAATCAAGGGTGTTCTCATGAACGCACAGTAGTACAGCAAGTTATGACGTAGGTGTGAAACATCCCCCCTGGTGCTCTGTTACTGCAGTACTTGGCATACCAGTACTGAGACTGTGATATTGCTGTGTTGGCACACAGAGAGTCATTAATGTGAGCATCCCAGCCAAGAGGCTAGAAGGAGATTTCAATTGCAGTTAAATGAAACAGTCTTAATTTTCAAGTAGTTAATTGTTGCTGAAATCTTGTGAGACTCTAGCCTGTGTGCTGTAATACCTGTGACATCTAATACTTTCAGTGCACTGAATTGGTTGCAAAAAGCATCAGCCCTGTCTTCATCGCTCTAATATTGCTGACTGAAGAAATCACTAAGCAGTTTATCAAAGTCTTGACTGAACTCACAGCACCTTGTATTTTGTATAGAAAAAGGTATTACCTTGTGTTCTGTACAAAGAAGCGATAGTGCTATCCTTGATGAAGTAAATAGCATTTTTCAGTGAAGATGATATAGATGAACTTTACTAAAGATCACAATATCCAGTTATACATGTCCAAATAGTAAATGTTAATTATAAAATATTTAAATTCTCTCTCCATCACTGAATCCCCTCTAAAAGAAGCCTAGTTTACCATTTCCAGAAATTATTTTCTCGCACAAACTAACTTAAGTTTTAACATTGATGGTAAATTGATTTTTGTTCTTCTAGCTGTAACAATTAACAAAAATGTGGTTTATTTTTCCAGTGCTTTGTCTGCATCCTAAAACATTTCAAGAATTCAGAAATATTTATTAACTAATTGTAAGGGAGCTGAGAGATGTTTGTTCCACATATTAAAATGAAGGACACGGTGGTTTACAAGGTTAAATCAAGATTTAACTAGTAAAGATTGTCTGGCTAAGTGTTATGGTCCACATATGTTCATGTAACAAGAGTAATTATCTTAAAAATAAATATGTTTATGATTAACATTTTGTATTTTCAAGGGATATGTTTGCAACAAACAAATTTAAATGTCTTTAATCTAGGGTATCAGTGGATATTTGGAAATCGTACAAAATCTCTCAATACATACAATATTTTAAAATGAGAGTAATACATGGGAATCCTAGTCAGCATCAGAGCTTTTTGCTGACCTCTCAGAAATGACGTGTCTCTCAAAGTGATTCTTGAATACATGGTAACAGTATAGTTTCTGTATTTCACAGCGGGAAAGAAGAAATGCAATTCAGATTGCCAAATTTCACTGAGTATATGAAATACATAAAAAACACAAACATGCTGCAGAAAGCAAATTAACGCTTCCCCACAATAGCAAATGACAAAACGGTGACCCAAGAACTACCTGTTCCTATGCTGTTGCTGCAAGAGGGGGCAGAAGTTAAACTTGTGTTCTCCTCCTGGTTTTGGGGCAGCAAGACATCTTTGTCACTGGGTCTGCAACACGGCAGAATCATTTTGCTGCTGAAGTTTTCACAACATAACTCAGATTCCACCTAATTGTTTGAAAAAAATTGTTTTTTCAAGCCTCTGGTGTAGAAAAACTACGGAGCAAAACCAGAATTGAACCTTTACCGTTGCTTATAGCACAGAATCATCTGATAATTGGTCTCAATTTGTCAGCATAGAGACGTGCTTATGTTGGAAGTGGGAAAGCAGGTGGAAAATAGCCTTTTCAGATCTTTTCCCTTCAGTATTATTCAAGTGATTTCTTCCCATAACCATCTTTGTTTCTCTTCTGTACATACAAGCATCTCTTAAGTTACCAACATCCAGGTGGAAGTCTCTCCATTAATTTTCACTTCTTTTCCTAGCTTTTCAGATTATTTTTTTAAACCCTTAAACTCCATACAGTAAATCATCTATTTCCTTGGCATTTTCTCCACACAAAAACTATGCTGTACAATTACATCCATTTACTTCACAGTTTTAGCCAGTTGGTAAGAACCATATTAAGGAATGTAGCCTTTATTCTTGTGTATTCACACAGTAATTCATAGCGCCTCTATGCTGACATGACATTGGCTGCTTTGGATGGGTTTTTTTTTCCCCTGGATGGGTTTACTGTAAATTTCTACACGTCTTGAGCAATTCAAGGTCACTTCTTTACAGAAGTGCTTACTGAAGAAATCTTCCCTTATAACTGTCAAGCAAAGAGTCTCCTCCTCTTCCCATCTGAAGAAAATGAAAGAGTTTCCTAATGCATCAGATTTGATCTCTCATGTAAAATCTGCTAAGGAAATTCTGACCCATTATGCAGGAAAAATCCCAGCAGGGAGGAACTGGCTTATCTGGTGTGAACAGAGGCTTCCAGAACTGGGACAGTGCCAGAACAGTGTGGCTGAACAGGCATCATTAAGTCCAATTTTAACTTCCATGCTGCTTCCTTCTTTTTCCTCCTCCTCAGACATCTTACTTTCTGTCTCTAACAGGACTCTCCCATTTATTTGTTCCTTTTTCTCCAGGTTCATAGTTTCAGATCACAACTCTTCTCATTTCTCTTTATCTTTTTCTCTCATCTTTGACTTCTCTGTGCTATGTAATTTTCATTTCGCTTCTCTGTTTCCATCCATACTCAGGTTTGTACACTTGGCACCATTCACCACTCACATCTACTTCATTAGACTCCTTTATAATGACACAAATCTTAGTTATTTGACATTACAAATGTATTTCTGTAGTAAATTGGAAGCTGCTATTTAAGAGATGGAGAAAGAACAAAGTTTATATAGTTCACCCTTGAAATCTCAATGTGGATTTTTTTTCTTAATCTTTTTTATTGCAGTGGAATTAAGTATATTTGTGTGATTCCTTGAAAATAAACTAAATGTGATGAGTTTATTTCATATATTAGTTGCCTCAAGGGAACTGTGCCATGGAGTTGCCTGGCTGCTGTTCTCCTAAGGAAATTCTGTACTTAATTGCAGCACCCTAACATGGTATCTCAAAAAGTGAGAGCTCTGCAATATTTATATAAAGAATAGTGGATGATCAAGTCACTAAAATACTTAAGGAAACACATGGTATCACAAACACAGAAGAATTTTATGGGACCCTTCCATTTCAAATACCTGAAGGTTTCCAATTACTGTAAATAGGGACTTAACCTATTTCATATTTAAATAAGAGTACTGTACATATGCAAGATAAAAACAAGCCTGCTGATGTAAAAAGGATTTGCAGAGAATTTATTAAGTTATTTCTTGAAGTGTACCATTTAAATGTAAGCCTCTGAAAAGTAAGGTGTACTCTATGTTTCTGTATGTATATACTGTATACTGGAAAGTAAGCACTGATTAAGTGCCATTATTAACAGTGGTGTTTTCTCACAAAATTAAACTTAATATTTGAGTTGATCTGTGGCTCATGGCCCTCTTACTGAACTACTAATTCAGACAAATCAATGAAATAACAAAAATGTTGCACTGTGCTTCTGCTAGTTCAAAACAAGTCCTTGTTGACTAACTTAGCACAGGTCCTAGTTTCAGAAGTTGCTATTTGAGAATCAAATTGAGTTGGTGTCTGAAGACATAATTTTAGTTAATGAAAGAAAGTGATCAACCACTAGAAAATGTCTGGTTCTATGAAAATGAAGAGAGGTATATATGTCAAAATATAATGCCAAAATATTACAGAAATATACTCTCTTCAAAGCTTCACAAAGTAACTGTTGATTCATAATATATTCTCAGTAAAAGTATTCAAGTGTATCTGGTCAGTAAAATGTGTGATTTCTTTTTTGGCCTTCTTGATAAAAACTTGTGTCAGACAAGGTTAAACCTGTGTTTTACTGAATCAAAACATAACACATTGCATGACTTGGATGTCAAATCAGACTTGTTGCTATCAAATTTTCCAGGCCATATTTTTTACATCATTACAATTTCCTTATTCATAAGCATGAAGTTAGATGGGAATGAAAACAAAAAGGCACACCACCAGCAACACTAGCACTCCTTTTTTCATCATAAAGACTCCTGAAAATAACAGACTAGAGTAATATTGCACCACACAAATACAAGAGTGGTGATTAACGCATACATCAGCCATGTCCTTGTCACTTCCTCTCCTTTGCACTCCCACAAATGAGATCTCGGAAATCAACTCCCTGCAGAAATTATCTTGGTTCCCAGCACAACCTAATATAATAACTCTTACCTTTGGCATCCTGAAGAAAATGTAACTTTAGGAATATAACATTCCTCAAAATAAATTTATTGCTGCAGCCACTTCATATAAGCAAAAGATCACTCACCATGGATCAGTTAGTTTACCCCATAATATTTTCCTGGCCATACTTTCAAAATTATTGATATATTCCCTTTAAATTTTCTGTAAAGTGTAGGAAAACAGCAAATCATACCAAAATCTTTAAATGGTTATTGTTTAGTTCCTAAACAAACAAAAACATTAGTCCAAGGCACTTCTGTTAAGTCTCAGATAGGAAACAATGAAAACAGCAGCTGTGAAAACAGAAGTTACAATATTATATCACATAATTAGAATCTAGTTTCTGACAAGATGCTTTTACTTCTATACAAAGGTTTAAAGATTATTTTCAGTTACTCTAACTTGAGAGCCAGCATCACAGAGTAGTGATTTTCTGATGCTTCTTTCCTTATAGCTTTAAGTTATCATAATCATACACTAAAAGGCTGTGTTTCTCATCTGGATTAGTAATATCCTTTTCACACAACAGACTTGATGGGTCTTAAATGAGAGTCAAGCTAGTGAATAAGCAGCAAGTTAACAAACCTACAGGTTTGCAAATGCTGATCTTAAACGCAAATAGAAAAGGTTCATCAGCTACAACCCAGTCAATAGCTTTACACTAGCACAAACTATGACAATCTGACACCAGAATCTGCCCTCTTCTGTCAATATGAGGAGATTTCACTGAAGAGAACCACAGTTTGAAACAGCTGCAAAAAAATAGGACTGTAACTATCATATAACAGGAAAACAGCCCCCAAGGTTGTAAAGAAAAAAAAAAAAAATGACACTAGTATCAGAAAACTCAAGGGAAAGTAACACTTTTTTTTTTAAACTAAGATTTAATGGAATCGTTTCCATGCTTTGGATATGTACATAGCTAAACCCTATTTATCATTGCTCATTAAAAATTAAACCAATACAGTGCTCAGGTTGGGACATTCTCATGAGCTTCCCTGCAGCAGCACAGGACTGGTAGGAGAAATCAAAAGCAGAACTTGGGCAAGGGCTGCTCTCAGTTATGCTGTAAGCTGAGGACCTGGAGAAGTACTGACATTTTCCTAAGTTTCTGCAGCTGTACAGTGCCCAATGCACTGATGAATCTGAAACATATGCTCTAAGATTATTTTTTTCAATTTCTTAGTTAAGAAATACACAAGGTTTCTCTTAATAATCTCATACAGTACTTTTTCCAAGTGAAAGCAATCTAAATGTACAAAACCAGCTGTGCAGACTGCCATGGCAACAAATTTGAAGTGTGAAATGTTTCCTCCGTTGTGTTTCCTTTTGCTTGCCATTATATATCAAAACACTTTGACATATGCTGAATACATTCTTTTTACATCAGGATAGAAGAGGATTTATTATCTACTTCATCACTCTACTTTCTTCCTATCAAGTCCTTTCCTTGGAAGTCAATGTGATTTACTTATATTCCTCCCTTCTAAAGAACTGGCACTTTTTAATTACACTCACAAAAATGGTGAAAATGATTCAGTCTTATTCAGAATTCAGCAGGCAGAATTCTTAAATTATTACAAATCCTGACAGAAAAGTATTTTAAGGACACCAGATTCTTATAAGAGTATTTATGAAATAAAGAAGTACATCCTACTAAAATCCTTCCCACCAAATTTACTTATAACCAGAAAGATAATCTGTTATCTTTCTGTTATCTAGTTTAAAAGTACTTGATAATGCATATTATGAGAAGACAAATAAGCAGCAGCATAAATAGTCCCAACTCAGAGACCTGTAGAGAGGATCAGTAAGAAAGGAACAGATTTACAGTTAGAGACATCTTGCAGGATCTGTACTGATAAAGATATTACTCCACAATAGGAATAATTATGCTATAGAAATGCAGAGAAAGTAAGTCCTCAACTCTGGATAAAGTTAACCTTCAAACCCAGAGAACTAAACCTTCTAAAAGTGTTTTTGTTACAAGTCTCACTGATCTCAATAGGAAGTTCTACACATTACTGTGGTGGGTTGACCCTGGCTGAACTCCTGGTGCCCACCAAAGCCCTGCTTGTCAGTCCCTCCTCAGCTGGTTAGGAGAGGAAATATAACAAAAAGCTCATGGGTCAAGATAAGGAGAGCAAGATCACTCAGCTATTACTGTCACAGACAAACCAAACTCGAGGAAATTAATTTATTACCAATTAAATGAGAGTAAGGTAATGAGAAATAAAACCAAATCTTAAAAACAACTTGTCCCCATCCCTCCCTTTTTCCTGGGCTCAACTTCACTTCCAAATTCTCTACCTCCTGCCCTCGAGCAGTACAAGAAGGAGCTGTGGTCAATTCATCCCAGGTTGTCTCTGCCATCTCCTTCCTCCTCAGAGGGATAACTCCTCAACACTTCCCCTGCTCCATCATGGGGTTTCTCTCACAGGAGATAGTCCTCCTTGAACTTCTGCAATGTCCTTCCCATGGGCTGAAGTTCAACTGCTCCAGCATGGGTCTCTTCCATGGGGGCAGTCCTTCAGGAACAGACTCCTCCAGCGTGGGTCCCCCTGAGGTCACAAGTCCTGCCAGCAAACCTGCCCCAGCATAGGCACTTCTCTGTCCACAGGTCCTGCCAGCAGCCTGCTCTAATACAGGCTTCCCATGGGGTCACAGTCACCTTTGGGCAGCCGCTCACTCCAGTGTGGGGTCCTCCCTGGGCTGCAGGTATATCTCTGCTCCCCTGTGGCCTCTATGGCTGCAAAGACAGGGCCTGCCTCACCACAGACTGCACCACAGTCTGCAGAGGAACCTTTGTTCAGGTGCCTGGAGGACCTCCTCCCCTCACCTTGGTGTCTGCAGAGCTGTTCCTCTCACACATTCTCACTCCTCTATCCCACTGCAGTTACTGTTGTCCTGCAACTTTTCCCACTTCTTAATTATGTTCTCCCAGAAGGGTTACCTTTGTCACTGATGGGCTCAGAATTGGCCTTGGAGCTGGCTGGCATTGCATCTATCAGACATAAGGGGAGCTTCTAGCAGCTTCACAGAGAAGCCACTCCTGCAGCCACCTGCCCCCCTATCCTTGGTACGCAAATCCAATACTGCCACCAATATTAACAAAATTAATTGGAAAGCCTAATTTTAGCAACAATGTCAGCAAATTTAAGCCAACATTTATTTTGAAGCTGGTAGAATTTCCACAACTGTTCCAAAACTTATAAAAGATCATTTTTAAACTAATTCTTGTATTAGGTTATCAAAGCTGTTTGAGAAACTCCATCTGGTGGTCACTAGAAGAATATTCTTGCAGTTCCCAAAAGCAGTAAGATCAGTAAAGCTAATTTAAGGAGTTAAGTTAATCATTATTAAAAAAAAAAAAAAATAATTTTCAGTTTCTGATTAAGCACAGATTTGTACCAGCTGGTCTTGTCTGTAGGGAGTAAGGGCATTGCTGCAAGTATTTGTAAAAAGAAACAAAATTAACTATTAGATTTGATTATTCACAAGAAAGACATTTATAAAAAAGCATATTTCTTATAGTGTTTTATAAAACACCTGGTGCTAGTAACTGTAGTTGATACACAACAAAGGAAATGACATTCCCATTCAGCTCTAGAGCACTGTAGTTTTCTGCCCTTTAATAGAAGGGATTATGTGGAAACACAGGCAATTTTTGAGCTCTCATAGCTGAGTTACATAGATGATCAACTCACACTGAGGAACTTATTCTGTGATTGATAGAAACATTACTGTATAGTAATAGTAATAAAATACTGTTTATAAAACAACTCACATTACAAACAATGCCCAAATAAGCCAGTATAAGATCAATAATAGTGAGTCATGAGCAAGTAATCCCGAGAAAAGAAGACAGCAGTCACAGAATTTATTCTACAACAAAAGGAAGAAATGTTGATTTACAACCAGCCTCTGAGGTAATAGGTAATCATTAATACCAGTGCTTACCTATACACATTGCCAACTTGTGGTTTTTTTAACTCTATCTGAGCAGAGAGTTCCAAGCAGGGACAGTGAGACTATCAAATTTTACAAATTAACATGGCCTCACATATCTTATAAATCAGCATAAGCATCTGAATTCCATTTTTAAAAAAAGAAACTAAAAAAAAAAAATCCTAAAACCAAATATGCAGGGAACATAACACAATAAAGACATGCAACATTTTTCATTCTAAAATTCATCAATCAGTAAAATTCCTTTAATTTTCTTCATGCCAGTTATTCTTTTTGTGAACAACTTCCCTGCCTTTCTTTTTTCCCCACACATCTTTTTTTATGTCAAAGGCCTAAAATTCCATGGTCTTTTAATTAAGGACACATATCTGCTTGCTGTCCAGTAAAAAAGGACTAAACATACCTAAAATAAAAAGTACAGCCTTTCAAAAGAATTGTACAGAGTTACTGGCAGCTGAGCATCCATATAAAAAAAGATGTAAAATAGATGCTCTTCTGAAATATTTTTTCTGTGACTCTTGAGGTATTGCATAAATACAAGTAGCCTTAAGGTGCAAAAATGCCACACAGAAATGCTTCTTATATGTAAACTCAGCCCCTGAAGGCAGTCAAATAATCTTTGACTAACTCTGTAGTTAATATCCCACACTCGAGTTATAGTGTTGTTACATAACACTAGAGGAAAAAAATAAGATGGAAATACATGGTAGTTTAAGAATACCTTTGGAAAAAAATTGTGAGCTATTTCACAATTCAAAATTCCAGGAACACAGCAATTGCTTTTCATCATAATACACTGGTGAACAGGCAATAACAGACACTTAATATTCCACAACAATCCTATCATACTATACAAGGACAGTTTTCTTAATAACCTTACATCAAAAAGTCAAGAAAAGACATGTTAGTCGAGAGCAGAAGACAACAGCATAGTCTAAAAACAGACTTCAGCCTTCTCATGCAGGATTAGCTCCCTAACAATAATCATTACCCAAGAGCAATCCAGTGCAATTCTCAGACTAACTACAAGCTTATTTCAGCTCTTGCTCCCTCCTCGTGTTGCTGCGACTGTGTGATGCTGCACGAAGCACACAAGAGCTCCACCACGCAACTGAGCATTGCGACTCTTTGCTGAACAACTGATCACAATTATTCAGAAGGAAGGTAAGCAAGACAGAATCAGCATCTCTATAATACTTTACTGGATGAATCTGCTTTAAACCAGAGAATAAAAAGACTGAATTCTCATCATTTCAGCCTCTCATAAGCCAGAAACATTGAATGGTGTTTGTTAGAGAAGATAGAGAAGACTCATGTGGCATACAGAGAATGCGAGAGAAAGATACTTAACTTCAAACTAAATCTACTGTTGGGGGTCTGTACTCTGCTAAACACATCAGCAATACAGGTCAATTAAGAGAAATTATTGCTTTTGGTCAAATAAAGTGTCTCATCTGCTTTCTTTGTAACAATATCTGTCACTCAGTACTAGGTATATTCCTTTTACTATAGGAAAAACAACATGTGTTAAAAAATAAACAAGAGTTTTGTTCACCACAGCACACTGTAGATGGCCAGTGGAATTGTGTACCAGTCAGTTCTTAAATATTGCCACAGCACCTCACAATTATTTAACTTCTGCAACTTCCACCTTTCCTGCTTGCACACCGTTTGAAACACTGTTACCATGCATCAACCTTTTCCATTGAGAGCACGTATACCAATACATACTAATCACTAAGAAATCATAAATCACTAATAACAATAGTAAGTAAAATTATGCCTCATCCCAAACACAGCCACTCAACCATCATTATTTTGCAGTTTCATAAAACATTTATGCAAACGTCTGTTTGCCACTGTTCTCATATGACTTGCACCCTGTGATCACTTAAGCAAATTAAATAAACTGGTTTATTGTTTAATGAAAGACACAGCTGGTCACACAACAGCAATATCTTGGCTTTTCTTTTAGTAGCACATTAACTGTGACAATAACAGCATAGTGAGCTGTTGCCAAAAGCACGGTATATCTGAGGTTCAGATACCTCAGACTTAAGGCAGAATTGCAGCTATTCAGTCTAAACAGAATAAAGAATACAGAGGTGGGAACTTGTGATTTGCTAATCTCCATTTCTTCTCTGGCACTTGATTTATGCCATCAACTTGGAAGAATAAATTTATCAGTAGCCAAGCTGTTCCACCTGTAAAATGTGGGTACTTTCTGATGTGATTCTCCGAATCTATGTACACATTCTGAAATTGTAATGTGCTACTTGTTCTGGATTCCAAGCACAGTAAGTGTTCCTGCCCTCTAAACACCACTGAATAATAAGGTTCCAGTCAAAGTATGAAATAATGTTTGTAGATGTGAACACAGTTTTTAAGTATGAAGCTATCTCTTCAGATTATTTTTTCCTTTTTAAAAATTGAAGGTCTAAGAAACAGCTTTTCTCTTTGGGGCTTTCTGGTTATATAGAGGATAAGTTCCCTTACAGCTTTTCTTTACTACACTTTGAATTGTCAGAAAAGTGGTTACTGAGTAACAGGAAATGTAGTCTTCACACTACTGTGTGAGAGCGTATCTTCAGTTACTCCTTGCTCTCCAATTGCTAATTAACTCAGAATAATTTACACCTGTGCAAACAGTGGTTTGAATGTTCCTTAAACTTTCGGTGCAGCCATTGATTTGTCTTTATTTTACCACTAATCACAACAGCCAGATATCCTTGTGTACATCCACCCAATAAAACTTCAAAACAAGTACAAAGCCCAGCTGTCTGCTGGTGGCTCCCAGCCAAGAAATGATGTTACTCCCTGCCTGCCCCCCAGAAGAGCCACAGTTATCAATCACATGCCCATTCTTACCACAGCAACAACCCTATGGCATCACTGTTCAGCATTGCCTTATGTGCACATGTGATGCATTCTGGAAGCTAAAAAGTCAAGCTAGTGTCTGCCAGCTGATGAACACATACTTTGCGTAATTTTATTGCAATTTCAAAACCAATCATTTGACCATGCTTACAGAGTTCAATGTGATCTCTGCACAGCCCCATGTCCTAGAAAGAATAAGGTGAGATTTATTTGCATCTTTCATGGAAAATCAACGGAAGAAAAAATGCCCAACTTGCTTGTGATTGCAATGTGTATTTTTTCTGTACCATTCTTAATTATGAGAAACTAACACCAACAAAATAAGCCTTGATTTGGGTATACCTCAAAAGCAAATCAGCTACACTACATGGCCATCTTTATCCAAACTTTTCAGTAACAGTTTAGAGAAACAACTGCAAATAAACAGGAAACAATCTACACAGTCCAACAAGCTACTATGCTAGAGATGATTGAAATTCTGAATAATGTGTACACTCATAGGAAACCACATTTCATAGAGCCACTGAACTACTGCAGAGCTGTTTTGGAGCACAGCTACTTCACAAAGAACATGAGCCTTCAGTCAGAAAGCTGAAATGTCTCTGGGCCACTGCTGCAACCCAGGAACCTCCACTAGTTTCAAAAGAAGTATTTGGAGCAGTAGTGCTAACCTTCATGTGGAACCTGGTGCTGAAATATTTTCTCCAGGTAGTCCACAGCTCCAATTTTGAAACCTAGATTTGTACACATTTGTTTAATTTCATTTCCGTTAAGGAAGTATATTGTCTCTTTTCACATGTTTTTCAATAAAGCTTGTTAGAGTGCAGCAAGTAAAATGCCATTAAAACAGAGAGTACTGATCAAACAGTGCTCACAAATTATCTCCTGAACCTATAAAAGCCACTGAAGATTGTTAAAAGATTACAATAAAACTGTTCTTCCCCATGTGCTGGTATGAGAAAACATGCTGTTAGCAATGCATTACAGACAGAAAGATTACATGCATTGAAAAAATAAAAATTTCCCGAGCCAACTCCTTCTTGCTCATTTATGTTTCAGGTTTTAAGAACACTATTCAACATAGTCACTAAGAATATTGATGCTGAGCCAGACCCAAAACATACTACAGACTCAAAAGCCTGTCTTTTAACATCTCATGGTCGTTGCAGAGCATCTGGAAAAATATTTTATTACACTCGAACAACACCAGGAGTGTTCCAAGAGCCAGGACCCATAGAAACATCGAAATACACCCTATTTTTAAGAAGAGATACTACTATTTTTGACATGCACTACTTTTGTGTCAGGTTTCTGTCTTGTTAAGAAAGTGGCTTGGCTTGGTGTTAGCTCAACAGGCTTTTCCTTTTCTAGACCTCAAGCACTTAAAACAGCACACTAGAAAAAAATGTAGCTGCAAGGGCTGGCCAATACGCATAGGATTACTTCATGAACAGGGAAAAAAATTCCACTGGATGGCCTCACATACTTAGAAATAGCAGAGACAAACACTACTTTTCTGTTCTAAAATATCTCCGTGCTGAGGATAATTTGAACTATAAAGTCACATGATAAAACCATAGGTTTGCTAAACATGCAACGTGTATAGTTTGAACGACTTGAACCAAGTTCCTGTTTCCTTCACAGAACTGTATGTTTTTGTAGTCAGCGAGCATCTGGGTTTTGCATCGTGATATACAGCAGCTAAAGAACTTATTGTAATATATACAACCTGCTTTCTACATAAATAAAAAGGGCTATATGCGCCAAACAATTATTATATTTCATCTGACTACTCACGGTGGACGTCTCAGCCTGTTGTGTACCTGTGGAGCATTTTCTTGAAAAGGTAAGTGCTTTCTATTACTTTTGAATATGCAATGTTTTATTCATCACAAGAGGTTCAATTTGTGAAGCTAAGGTTATAATTTAAAAGTTTTTAGGTTTACGTTCTTTAGCAATATTTGAACTACACAAAGTAAAATATTGTATTTGGGAAACACCCTCAGAAAGCTGAAATTCCTAATAAAGCTGAAATGTATAATGAAGCAGAGTATTAAATAGTGTAAATGTGGAGACTGTTTTCCAGTAAGTACTTAACTCCCATTGAACCAACTAACTAGATGATGAAATACAGCTCAGTGGTCTGGGCAAAAGATTCCAACCACTGAAGTCTGTTAAAGGATGGACATTGTCTCATACTCCTAAGCACACTGCAGTAATTGTATAGGACAGGAAACACGTCAGCAATGCTGCTTGGGGATTATGTTCAGTTACTGCTGATTCATTTGGTTTCTGGAAAAGTAAAAATAAAAGCTTTCAGTTTCTCAGAAACTGGTACTTTTTCGGAAGTTAAAGGCAGGATTTCTGAAATCTTTACAACCTCAAATACATGCCCACAAGTAGGGATTTTGACATTATAAGAAAGATTAAGATAGGATTTTACATTTCAGTCTTTCATATACCACAAGCTGCTCTCATCTTTTAGCTAGACAGATGCAGTACAAACAGAAAGGGCAAATTCACCCCCCAAATGATGTGCAGCGTTTTTAAGGTTCGATGAAAAACATGCACAGTAAGAGCTGAGTTTCACAAGGAATATTGTGTGTATTCGTTTTTTACTGGATGAAAGAACATTTTCCTTCTAAAGGCTGGTGACAGAACACAGAAAGACTGCCCTGCCAAACTTTTTATAGAGGCAGCCAGAAGGTGAGAGCCAGTGAGAAACTCCTTGTTTTAGGAGCTCTTCTTTCTAGACTTTAAATAAACAAAAAGTTTCCTTAAAACTAAGCTCTTTGTTTGCAAGAGCCAACCATCAAAGTAGAGACATGAGACCAAAACCAATGAAATTTTAGAGACTCAGTCCTCTCAGTTCTGAAAGCAGACTTTTTACAACTTGCTATTTTAAAACTACCCTCTGAACACCATGCTAAGTTGCTCAGCTTCATCTCTTGGAGACAAAGGATAATACATACATTGTGCTTCAGAAAGCAAAAAAACCCAAACATATTTGCTTTATCTGCTGACACAGAAGGCAGAGTAGATGATAGTGAGAAAACTGTGGGGAGGGAGGCAGGGGGAGGAAGTGAGGCCACATATGGAACAAATTCATAACATGCAAATGATGGTCAATTAAAACAAAGTCAGGGGGAGCAGAGGTAAAGAAGGCACAAAATATTGGAGCCTGACAAAACAGGGAAAGATAATGCAAGTAGCATATTGCAAATTTCCCTTATTAATTAATCTTAAGAGAAACAGGAACAGGTCTGGCTTCTGCCATAGCTTCAATATATGTGAGCTTTGACACACTGTATATTATTATATATTACTCTCAGTTGCCAGTAAGTAAATAGAAATAACAGTATCAGTTTATGTCACAGGATGTTGGGATGAAAAAATCATAATAATTGGGGTCTAAACGTGTTTGCACTCTAGGATGACAGATTCCACCAAAAGAGAAAAGGATTTTCCCCCTTCTACTACCAAGCAAAGCATAAACCTTACATGCATTTTGAAATAAATGTCCCTGCAGTAAATTCAAGAACCAGAAAACAACTGAGAGTATACCAGACTTTTTCACAGCAGAGAAAAAGGACATTATGAAGTCCTTAGTTTTTACGATGAACACTCAAAGTATTTTGACCCACAAAATAGTTAGCTGCATGGAGATTATGAAATAAAATATGTGAGAAACAAACCAGCCTCCGGTGCTTTGCTGCTCCCATGGAACATATCTCTTTAAATTAAATTCATATTACCAACAGTCTATTAAAATTTACAACTATGTTTATCTTACCACAGCAAAAGTTGTGAGGTCTTTCATCTCATTACTAATCTAAACATACATTTACTTCAGCTCAAGGAATGAAGGCAACACTTTGGGAATGTTTTAAAACTGTAAACGCTTACAATTTGTAAGAGTTGCTTTACATGACAGATGAGCAGTTACAGCCATAAGGCTCTCTAACGTGATCCATTCCAATGTATGCAACGTACAGAGAGGTTATGCCATCTGTGCCTATATTCAATCAATCAGCTGCAGAGGCTGCAAAGGAGGCAGACTTTTCTGACAGGGTCTGATTTATACTCTCAGCTGGAAAACCCTAATGCAGAGACTTTGTGAGGTGATGAGCAATACATCTTATGAAGTGCTACGTATCCTCAGATTTCACTGAAATAGTTATAAAAATAAAATACTACGAAAGAAGTAAAAGAAAAACCCACCAAAACCCACCTAGATTGTAGGATAAGGTCCTAAATCAGAAATATGTATCTAAGTGTAACTTTGTTAGAGAGAAGAATGTACAGGTGTTAGCCTGTATGAAGTATGAGGCGTATTTGATTGCAGCCACCTGAACACAAGCCTTTCCTACCATAATCTGAACTCAAAGTTGCCATTTGCTCTCTTTCAAATACTTAGTGAGACACCAGAACCAAATAAGAAAATAATGTAACATTACCCCTGTTATTGGGGTGGTTTTTTTTAAAGCAGAATAAGAACTTCCAGGAACTATTTAAGAGGGGACAAAATCATTATCTACAGCATTAACTTTAATCTTATTTGCAAAATCAAAAATATTTCTGAATAAGCTATAAACTACTAGGAGATACTTATAATTGTCATGAACACTTATTGGGTTCAAGCAAGCATTATGCTCATACTTAGTATAGCAAAGCTGCAAACAGTTTGTTGTTTGGTAACATTTTGTTTGCATAGGTAATCCTAAGGTGATTTTTTTTAAGTTCCCTTCAAAATAATGTACCTAGAAATTTGTCCTTAAGTCAGAATTTTAATACTTACACTGATTATAATTACACACATATAATTGCACTGTTATCTCCTCATAAGTACGTTAATTCTAGGTTGATGGGTTACTTTTGTTTAGTTTTCATTCTTCTTCAGATGAGGTAAATTAAAAGATGTTAGAATAAAAAAGTCTAGGTGGAGAGTAAGAGTAATATTAACATAATTGTTATTGTTTAACAACAATGTGAAATAACAGTCTGTGGTTTTAAGTGAGACTTGCAACCCAACTGAAACTATCTCAGACATCAATCTTGACACCTATGGCAAATGAGTCCTAAACACATTGATAGCCTCTACGTAACACTGTGCTGGATCATCATTAACATATCACAACATGCAAACTGGTCAACAGAGAAAGAGAAACCAAGATGATGCCCTTTCTTATACAATCAGTTGCAATTACTGCAATATGCTACATTAAGTCTAATGTTCCTTCCTGTGCTTTAAACACCTAAAGCGTAGCTAAATACAATTAGAAATACCTTGCTGTGGTCAAAGATGAGCACGCTATCAGTACCAAGGTCAGATCCTGGGCAAAATTAAACAAGTTTTGGTGTCTTCTTTTTCCTGTGATGTGATAGAAGGCCATAAGTCAAAACTATGATCTTCATTTCCTTTCCAGTCATGCTACCATAAAAGCTGAATGTTGCTAAGCTAATCTGAGATTCTCTGCAAGGACAGGGAGCATGGCTAGTTGGCCAATGATGTAGAAGTTGTTGAGAAGATAATGGAGGCCTTCGAAGTGCCACAACTAAATTCAAATATTCAGACCTGCAAAAGGCCTGACAGAACTAGAAGGTAACACTATAGACTCTGGTGGAAGAGCTCAAAATAGAAACATTTCTTAACCTCCTGAAGCAGATGCAAAAGATGAGTTGCTGAGGGATATGGTTTAGTGATAGGCTTGGCAGTGTTGGGTTGGTGGTTGGACTTGATCTTAAATGTCTTTTCCAATTGAAACGATTCTATGATTCTGTGATACTGTGTGGGATGATAACATGCTTTCTGGAGATAGTCAAGTGGTTCCACATTCTCTATCAATCACAAAGTACCATTCCTTCACTAGATTAAGCTTCTAATATCTCTTCTAACAGAAGGTCAAAATTTCATTTATGCTATTTCCTTCATTTGTGAGATTCCTCCTGAGTATTTAAGACGAGATGAATTGTAGAAGTTTGAATTGCATGGTCTTTAGATTTCAAGGAAATAATAAAGAGAAATGAAAGCAGCAGGAGGAAGCCAGAAGGAACAAGTCCATTAAGCTCTGGGCCTGCAGCTGACTGAATAGCACAGTAGACAACCTTTAGCCATAGAGCCAAAAATAGCATGGAATGTAATTTAGAAATCAAACTGGTCACTTTTATTTCAAAAAAGATACTTTCAAATTAAAATCTGGAAGGAGGAAAAATCACTGGTATGAAGAAGTACAAAAGGTTTATCAGTTGACTACAGTTGCGAGGTGTTGCAACAGTATTTCCTCCCAACACCTATCATCTTTCAAAATATTTTCACTCGATTTTTCTTAAGATTGTTCATATTTAACAATCTATTTTTACACTTCAAAATTATATTGACTCTTAACTTCCACCAGACTTGCCCATCAACACTTTCAAACATCACTTACTCCAGCTCAGAGGTTAGAACATAGCCAGAGTCTGACCAGCCAACTTTTCCTCTCCTGCAAGCGTACCTGTAGCACAAAAAACTTCCCTGGGTGCATCGGTCTTTCCCATAGTAGAATCTCCCAAATAACTTTTTCTAGAAAGAAAGAAACTCTGTCTTTAAAGGGAACAAAGAACACTGCTGAATGAAAACGTAACTCCACGTTTTTCTAGAAATTAAATTATAATTATATATAAGATTATATACACACTTAATCAAAGCCACTTAGATAAGTCAACTTTTCTAATTAAAACCAGTATTAGAATTCCAATTCTGAGGAGAGATTAGAAATATCAGAAATATGAAGTAGTGTCAGAGGTAACAGCCATAAATGAACTGTCAAACAGTATTAAGACACTGACTTATCTATAATGAGCACTGCTTAAAAACATTAATGCATCTCTATGAACTTTTACCAATTTAAAGTTACTTTCACTTTAAGAGTTAAAATCACTAGAAGCCTTTTAGAGAAAATGCATTGTGTACAGCTAAGTATATCACTCTAGTTACTAATATGACTGTAGAGAAACTGCTATGCAGACAACTCCCCTGTCCTGTCTTTGCATGATGTTCTATGTACATTGCTTATATAGACCAGCTTTGCATACAACTGAATAAAGTAAAAACACCAAACACACAACTGAAATTCTTGTGAATAAAGGATTTTTCTTCCAGAAAACAACATTCTACACTGTAAAAATGCCTCTATATTTAATTTTTCCCAGTACTTAGGACCATGTTTAGCCAGACATTCAAAATTCATTAGGCATAGTGAGTTCATTATGTTCTGTTAAAAAATACTTATACTTTGTAACTAGAAGTTATTTTCTGTACCAATCAACACAAGGTACACAGAAATTTTATTTTATAATTGAGTTAATTATGATATTGTATGGTCTGTAAAATATCGTTATCTATTGCACTCAGTTTTTCATGAGTACATATTATGTTCTCCTACAAAGCTTTTTGGCTTAAAAAATGATCCTCCAAACATTTCTATCATAGCAAAATTATTATATCAACACAGCACAGAGCCATTACTGCTAACAGTCTATCCATATGATTCTTAAAATTCTCTATTTTCAGGAATTTATAACTCAGCTGTAAAAAATGTTCCATTCTAAAACTTTATCAATAGGTTTATAATGACCAGTAATCATTTTCTCAAATTCAAGCATGCAGAAAAGTGCAGTTCTGTGCAACAGCTACATCTAAAAATGACAGTATTATTAACGTATAAAGAAGTTTTAGTACAAAAGCAGTTTGTTCATAAAAGGTTTTAAATTCCCATTAATTTTATATGAGTTCCTCAGTATACACTGCAGTTATGAAAAGCTTTTTTTTCATAACAGAAGTAAAATTAAAACAAAGAAAAGAATGTGACTCTTGCCTCATATTGTGATTATCTCTGCATTTTCCTCAGTATGCGGTGTGAGCCCTGAGACTGTCAGCTGGGTTCAAATTATACCAAATTCCCACTCTTGCAACAGTACAGTGAAGATATTTTGTGGCTATGGCTGCAACCCACACACTGGAGTTGCCCTGCATACTGCCTTATCCTTTTTTGGCAAGATGATGAGAAAAAGCAGCTCCACCTAATCACAGAGCCAACTCCTTCCTCACCCACCAAACAGCCAACTCTTCCATTAATTCTAAGAGGCAACGTGAGTGCACTGAATCCTGGCTGTTGTCTACAAAGCTGAGCTGCAGTAAGGTCCTGTCTGCATCAAGAGAGGAAAAGGGGTTGCGGTGAGCGCAAAAACCAAATTAAAAATAAAAAGGCAGATTTATCTGGCTAAAAATATTAAGCAGGTAAGCTTGAAATTAACATAGGAGCATAAAATACACCCCAAAAATTACAACAGTTATTCTGAACAAAGGGTGCATTCTCCTGACTGTACATAATACTTAGTACGCAGATTTCAGACATTACAAACTGTACTTTAAAACCTGTTCCCCCTTCCTTTCCCACTCCAGTTTCAAACCCTACTGAAGAGGAAATACGGACAGTGTGGAAGGAAGGATGACTTCTCATGACATGACGTGGATCAGCTACCCAAGCAAGAACTTGTCTTTCATCTCCCCAGAAGAAATCGAAGCCTTCATAGCTTCGCAAAACATCATATCAAGACTCATGCACTGTTACATTGCCTTTTTTGTACCAACAGGACTAATAGCTGGCATGTGTATTTTGATCATTTTCACAAAGAATTATCTGCAGTACAAAGTCATAGAAAACTTAGACTTACTACTTCTGCACTTCTCCATCAGCAATATTGTATTGATTTTTTTCTCCCTTACTGTCATTACTAGACCTGACTATTTAAAAGCAACTCACCTGGCATGTAATGTACTGTCATTTTTTTTCAACTTCAGTTATTTCAATTCTCAATGTGTTTGGATTTTTACGCTTCTCATACTATTATTCAAGAGATTTCCACCAAGGAATGCTCTCCACAAAGCAACCCAAAGACCCATATTGTGTGTTGGATTTGTTCTTATATATGCCTTCTGTTTGTCACTCACTGAGGCGGTACTGGTTGGCACAGATAACTATCACTTGGAAACAGACTGTCAGTTAGATCCATTATTTGCAAGGCCTGAATATGAGATTGTTAAATTCACCTTTGGATTTGGAATCCCATCGCTTCTTCAGATACTCTGTTTTATTGTTCTCTTCACTAAAGAAGCACCTGCTGAAGCTCTAACCTTACAACAGCACTTTCACACTTACCCCGCTGCGTACGTTATAAGCATAACGATATTTATATGTCGTCTATTTTACAATGTTATGATTATCTTCAGGACAACGTTCAAATTACAGAAGAACATTGGAACTCCGAAGAATGAGCTTGTGATGAATATTGCAGAAATTGTGTTGTTCTGTGAGAGCTGTGCTAATTTGCTATTTCTACTGTGTTTTCATAAACCATGTAAGGATGAAATACTTAAAGTCATACAGAACTGCCGAAGAGAAAACGCTGCACACAATCACCTTGAAATACCAGTAGCAACTATGACGCATGAAAGTGGGACTCAGTAGTATGTGCTCTTCTGAAGAACCATCAATTCACTTTCATTTTTAGTTCATTTGTGGGTTTTGGTTTGGATTTTTACTTCTTCAAAAAAAAAGGATAATTGTTCCTTCTTTAGAACTTGCACTATCTAGCTGTACTGAAAGGATAAAAAGATATTTAAGCTCTACTCTTTGCAGTCATCTATGAGAAAATATGTAGGGTCTGGCAGTGTTTTGGAATTCTTTTTCCAAATATATATATATATATATATATGTCGCCTATTTTATACAACTGTTACTTCAAAGCCAAGTAGAAAGAACCCTTGCCATAGAAGTGTGCTTTTGTAATAATATTGATGTCCCCGTAGACACAAACAAAAACATAGCAGAAAGCAACTTCCAACAAAGGTAAAAGACTGCATTTTCTCAGGCATGCTTCCTCTTTTGACTTCTTACCCTACAAGCTACTTAATTTTACAACATTGTTAAATTGCAGTAGCAGAGCAGTGAAGTGTGGCTTATGAATCCATTATAATCCTGAAATAGTATGTGATACCATAGTCTACTGTGACACTTGTTTATATTGTTTATATATGTAAATACACATACACAAACTGATAATTTCTTTCCTTTTTCTATTTTTCTCTCATACTTCTGCTGAAACCTTTAAGGTTTTTGTCTGAATTCTTGTGCCAAAAAAAAAAAAAACCACCAAATTAAGGGAAATGTTGTTCCATAAAGGAAAGCTTTGGGTCCTTTGTGAGGCACCAAACTGGAAAGATCAACAGGATGGCTAATTAAAACTTTGTGCAAGAATGAAAGCTTTTTGTTAATGTACTCTCAGCTTCAACTTTGCATTAAGACTTACAGCAATTATTGTTTTAAGCCAATTTTGATGAGTTCATTCAGAAGTATTAAGTCACATGCTTTGGAAGTCACATTTGATAATACACTGACTTTAAAAGACAAAGAAAAGGAGACAAAAGCCAGCCCAGAACAGTATAACTGAGGTACACTTTTACAAAGGCAAACAAAATCAGAGTCCCAATTACAAACTGAAATCAGGATTCTGCTGGAGACAAGATAGGAGCACTACATATCCAGATGAGAATTCACGGGCAAATGGTGCAAAATGAGGGAAAAAAAATCAAAATCAGAGAAAAAATAGACATGGTATAGGAGTTAAGATGTAGCCCTGCTGAATCAGTGCAGGCTGTAGGTACAAAGTGTTAAATGCTTGCTTTGAGTACATTGTTACTGTAACACAATTTGGCCAGGAGCCATCTTACACGTTTGGTTACAGCTTTTCCTCTCATAGAAGTGCAGAGAACAGAAACATCAGGAAAAGCACAAAACCTTACTAAATCTTTAATAAAGACATCGACTTAGATTGCAGTACAAAAGTACAGGGATGTGATGAGAAAGGTTCAAGTGACCTGAAGAGTTCTAATAAAAGACACTTTGATGCTTAAATATGTGCCTTTGTATGACACGCAGATGCTAATGATGCAGTTGTATGCTTTCAAAGGTCTTCCTGGCTGAGTTTAGATTTGTGTGGAGAGCTGATGCAAACCAGCATGAGCTGTCTAAGACAGAGAAAAGTGAGCACTGATCAATCAAGAGGAACATCTTCCACATAACAACAGCCAAGTGCATAAATGGAAGTATAAAGGGCACTTGTTCCATAATAATACAATATATAGGTCTAGCATCTAGAGATAGGGATCTAGTCTTAGACATCCAAGTCCCAAAATTTATGGACCATGACTGTATCAGGTGCAATTAAAGGGCAATACATAGTCTCGCTGTGACTATAAGGACTAACACTTCTGCAAGATGTAAAAATAAACTGTTAAGATGTCTGTATTGTATTGTGTCAGCCTGTTTTCCTGTTCAATTTTGTTCTGTTGCCAGCATGAACAGATGGATAATTAAAAAACACTCCATATAAACAGATCATTATAGAACCTGGTCAGAAAGGAAGTACGTAGATAAGAATCATTGCTTTGAATACAAGAGCCAATTTCACTCCTGTTTGTGAAAGGATTTCTCAGATGGCATCAGAGGTTTTGTTTTGCACCTGACAACGGGGAGATTAAACAACATGAACCAAAGATCAGCCCTGCAGAAAGAAATTTGAAGGGATGAGTTGTAAGAGTTGTACATCAGTGACAAAACTGACAGACTGAGTGAAAGATTATGTCAGAAGACGGAAGCTAGTTTTCACAATTCAGACAGAATATCATCATTTCAGCTGTGCCATGGATAAGTAGGTTATTTTCTAGACTTGGAATTATGTAAGAAGGCTTTTATTCATTGCTTCCATATATTTTAGATTTGAGGATGAAAGAATAAATAGTGTTGTTTCTGACTGCTGAGTTACTATTAAAGGTGTCTAAAAGAAAACCTAATCAGTAAACATCATGTCTAGTTAACGTTGGCTGCGACCTGGAAACTGGTCTAATGGTGAGTGAATCACAATAACACATCTGTAAGGAGCCTGAAGGTTTAACATGGGTGGAAAGATGCTTCATAACACTCACAGCTAAGGCAGAACCATAACCAAATGTCTCAAAAAATAAAGCCTTTAGGGGTCTACTGTGAAGTCTAGGATTCTGGAACAAGTACATCTTGTTAACAATGAAATGCTACACCTAAGTCTGTGAGTACTTCTGGGTACAGCTTCTGGCTGCCATCTGAGATAAATAAGTCAATGTACTCTGGTATTTTCCCTGTCCACAGCTACTGCCATGGGGAAAAAAAATGTTTTCTGAATAGCTGGTTATATTGTCATAAAGAAATCTCTATGTACAATGAAAAGACTCTGTAACCGAGTAGGAGAAAACAGAGGTAAACAGGACAGAAGAAGTTAAAAAATGCAGAACAGTAATTCAAATACCTATGAATATAACATAGTAATGTAGAAAGGTTTTGCTAAATCATTCTTGGCAAAGTCACTCAGAGCTTACATTAAAATTTAGGACAATGAAGATGCAGTCCTAGAGAAAAATCTGCTTTCATCCAACGTTAATGTTAGGACAAACACGCCTATGTGCAATAGAGGAGGAACAGGAACAGTCCTCAAAACGCATTAAAAAATAGTCTAATATGAAGGAGAAAAGAGCAGCTTTGGCTAAGATTAAAAGTAATATTTTTTAAATTATTAATAATTTGAAATTTATTTTTCAGAACAAAATAAAATTTCCCTGCTTGGAGAGAGTATTTTCCCCCTTATATCAGCAACAGCTTTGTTGAACAGTTACTTCTTCCAGGCTTCACCTAGTTTTGAACAGTATGTTCCAGAAGAAATAGAGCATATATTTTCATAGGCATGCTGTCAAAGTTAACAAAAGGGTTATACTGGAAAATTCAAGGAAGAATATTTTACTTCTGTACTGGTAATTTTCGTATCTTTTTAAGACTTGGCCTGCTTTTGAAAAAAAACCCTTCCATTCAGTAATAAAAGAGAAATGATCAGGCTTCTGAAGTTTAAGCACGAATATCTGAGTTGGTAGCATGTTTTGGAAGAGAACGCGTAGAGACTAAAACTCATCTTGCTGAACCAGCTGGCTCAAATTTCATCTGATCCCATTGCAAAACAACATCTGAGCTAAAGAGACTCTGGATTTGCACACTAGAATCATAACTGGAGCTGCTACATCCCAACATGTATTACTAAGCCTGGCCTTAGTTACATCCTCCTTTCAAACTTGCAGACCCTGAAGGGCTACAGCAAATAATGCTTGATTTTGAGGTAGCTGCAGAAAATTTCAGGTAGGGTGAAATCTCAAGCAATTCAGCCAAAATAAGTACTTTAAATAATGTTTACACCATACATGTTGCATGACAAATTGATGCACTAATTGGCTAAAATTAAAGAATGTGTTTCGCTTCCATGGTACCAATGTCCAGAAAAGGACTGCCAGACTCAGCTACTAATGTAAAAATTACTGAGGCTTTGTTAATTTTATTTTTAATCATATTTGGATAGAACCTTGAAATCCTATGATGAATCATCTTTTCACTAGGTAACATTTTGTGGTCCAATTGTGTAAAATTTTCATACTATCCCCCAGAATTTTGCAATATATACTTAAGAAAAATAAAGTTTTGCTAGATTAGAGGGGTACAGGTATTGTCCTTGTAAAATAAATGCCTGAACTTTAAAAAATTATTTTTAGTAAGAAAAATGCATTCTCAGAATTATTGGCAACTGAAAAGTCTAAACAAACAAAACACGCTCCCATCTGAGGCTGGCGGCAGGCACAGAGCAGAATTAATTCCAAATCAAACTAAGTTTGATTATTTGCAAGACAGGGAAAGTTACTGAAGCCGGATAGGATGTAGTATCAAAGTGCTCTAGAACAGGACAACAGACACAGACAGATGTAATTCGGTGGTCGAAAAAGGTCAGTCAGCATTCATGCTAACAGAAAGGTGAGAGAGAACTGAGAGATCAACCGACTTGGAAAACTTCATAAACATTACAACAGCATCTCTATTCCGTTGGATATAATTTTAGTGAAAATTCTTACACAAATCTTATTTCTTCTGCATATAGTTACATTACACTGTAAGCATTTCACACTAAGTTATGCTTCCTTCCCCCTCCAAGCAACACAGTACCTTACCTTTTTTACAGCTTTATACATCCTGACCCTGATCTAATTTCTGCAGGACTCAACAGCTTCCTACCCAAAGTACTTCCACATTTTTGACAGAATCCAAGAGCTCTTACATCCTACAAGGCTTATCCTGCTTACTGTCCTACTTGAGAGGTTGCTGCAAGGGCAGCTCAAGTGATGTGATACACCAGACCTCTTAAGGTTGTTCTCTCCTACACTCACACCTCCAACACTCTTTCTCCTCAGCTGTCACCTTTTTGCAGCACAATAGCAGGTGTATATGCCGAAGCCTGCTAAATTACATAGAATATCTTTACTGTATCCCACTTGAAGCCTCTTGGTCCACCTAAGTACATCATAGACAATTAAACTATTGTTCTTTAAAGACACTGTAGTATTAAGACAAGTCTACTGAGATACAGACAATGTTTTAAAAGTTGACTACTACAGATTTTGACATAAACTGCTAGGAGAACTTTAAATGTGGGATTATTGAGGTCTGACATTATATAAATGCTATCTTACCAGTTGCTTTCAGCATGTTCTCAGCAACAATCAAGATAAGGTATAGCAGGCATAACCGGAATAATACTGTCACAACTGTGGCCAAGTATTGAGGCACTCCCTGTAGAGTCCTATGGAATATCAGCAACCAACAGGGAAAGAGAAAGGGTACAATGTTCAGCAACTGCTAAAATAAGTCTCAAGCATTTTTAAGCACTGTTCATCATGGAACTGATGAACAGTGAGATTAAGACAGATAAATTAGTAACAATAATTTGCCTGCATAAACAAGAACTTGAAGGTATTGTCACCTGTTTTAGGAAACAGGACTGAGAAGATTCACGTGATCATCTCAAAATATTTAGTGAAATGCAGAACTCATTAATTACAATGTAACAACACTAGATTTGGTTTCCTATGCTTCATAGCTCTACTAGCAGGAAAAGCAGCTATTTTGTGGGTATTTTGAAAGAGAATTTCCTAACAGGTCTGGAATTATAGCAATGTCATATTTTTTCCAATCATGAATTAAAGCAAGAAAATTAGCACTCAATTATACTTTTTAATAGCAAATCAGCTGATATCCACAGCTAGAAAAACAAGGACAAACCAGTTAATGCTCATATCCAAGCCCCTATAATCACAAACCACTTACACCCAGAAGCTAACATTATGCACAAAGGAAAGTGAAAATTCCTTCTGGCCCTTACAAGATCAGTGAAAGCTCTGAAGGACAGAATTGAGTACAGCAAACCCACATGATCAACGAGCAACAATAAAGCGTCTTTATAATCCTGGTTTTTGGGATAGCAAAAAACTAAGACCTTCAAAGCTAGTATCACGAGATTTTTCTAACATTACAATTATTCCAGTCTTTTAACAAAATCATCTCTGTATGCTTCTCAAAGTAAAACACTTCAGGCTCCCAGTCCCCATAGCTCTGTAGAAGGACACTCCAGAAAGCCATTCCACACATGGTGGGAAGTCTTCCCTTCAGAAAACTCTTTACCAGCACTAATTTGAACAGACTTTCTTTTAGGCTAAATAATAATTGATTCCAAAACTATTTAGGAAGAGACATCGTGTAAGCACATCTTAAAATTTATTTCTAACAACACTGTCAAAATCCTGTGCCCAGCATGTTACAAAAAAAACCAGCAAATCATCTATTTGCCTCAATGGCACTTGAGGGCAAAGTGCCTTTGACTCCCAAATCCACTTGTGTAAAGAATTTTTGGTTCACTTTTCTACAGATGAGATCTTTTGGAATCTAAAAACGTGTGACCACTGTAACAGATATAATACATCCATTACAATGACACATTCATGGTTTATTCCATACTTCTGAAACTGTAACACTGTCTTCTTGAAATCTTAAATGCTGAGATCCAATTCGTCTTATGCCGGTGGCAGTAGAAAAAGCTGCATCAATGTCCAGCTCATCCATTAATGATACTACATTTGGGTATCAGATAAATACAACTGTAAAAAGCCACGTACACCAAAAAAAACATTTCTCTTTTACAAGAAACAAAGGTTTAACTTTCTTTCTATTCTAAGAATTCTGGCCACTGGGAGGTGGTCTGTCTGGAAATGACAAGTCGGTTTTTTGCCCTCCTACAGATGAAATGCAAAACCCCACCTGCAACACTGGAGGCTCCACATTCTCCACAAAATAAGCTTATTTTATCCATGTGATTTTGAGCTTAGCAATTCTAAGAAGTGTGAGGATGATGACGTATACCTGAAAATTTAGATACAAACAGGCAAAATGGGATCAACTTGAAGGTAGGAAAACTGACATTTACGTTGTTAGTTTAGCAAATGAATTCTCAGCTGCTGGATTTCTCTCGTATTTCTCTTTAGATTGCCCAGGGCTTTTAAAAAATACTACATATAATAGTAATTATTGCTTTATATCTACATAAAACATGCTTAGTTACGAATTACAAATAAAACTGTTAATTATCAATGAGATGACCTGTAGGTTTAAATGGACTATGTCGTTTGAAAAAATGGCAGAGACAGAAAGAAGGACGAAATGAACATTAGGCAAAATAAAACTGATAAATATGAGAGAAAAGATGCTCGACTAGTTCTAGTGAAAAAGATACCAGCAGAAACAGGGTTAATTCTAGCCTTATAAGGCTGTTCAGCAGCACTTCAACTGCAAGCAGATTAGAACAACCCTGGGAATCTATAAAGGTTGTTTTATTGCCAAGGACATGGAGCAAGATCTGCATTTTGCTGTTGTAAACTATCCTTTAAGACGTTTTAAAATGGAATAGACTTTTATATTATTTTTTTTTTACTGCTCAGTCGTCAACAGGTGGCATTCCCTGCAGCTTTGCACATCTAAATACAAGTTTTTACTGACACGACAGTGGAAGTTGACACATCCATTAAGCGTACACCCCAGCAAGAACCAGCCTTCTGTTGTCTGGAGGAAAATCAGCTCTGGAGAAATGGAATTAAGGTAAAATGAAACGTTTGACAGTATACTGTTACCTGTAATGTTTGTAATTGCTTAGCTTTTGGTGGCCTTTCAGATGCAGTTAAAATCTGATCGCAGACTACCTTTTAAAATCACTTGCTTAGACTGTTAACTTACCTTTTATTATATTTAAAGTGGTTTTAGTGCCTCATTCAAAAATGAAAAAAATGCTTCATAAAAGACAACAGTTCATGTTCCATAGCTGCTAGAAACAAACACTGAACCTTCTTCAAAGAAGTGTAATTTCACATGGATATTTTAGCAAGATTTTAGCAAGATTTACATTGTAAAAATGATTCAAAACATAACAACAGCTACTGTGTACTTATGTCTGTTTCACTAAGAAGTAAAAGCTTTGGCACTAGTATGTTTATTTACGTATCTGCTAGCTACTTCTGATAACTTGGAACACGTTTAAGCAAACCCAGAGCTGTATTTCTGACCAAAAATATTCTACCGTTACTCATCTCCTTTCTTTCCCCAAGACTGTACATTACCAGGATTTAAGTCATAAAAATAGGGAAATATGCATGGATTTTACTAGTAAACAATTTAACTTTTTAATATGTTTCAGTGTAATTACAATAAAAATTTCGGTATTAAGATGAAGATTAAGGCAATTCAAAACATTTAAAATTTAACACAAAATACCCTGGATTGGCATTTTCTTGCTCTTTTATGTGTTTAGATGTCTTATTTGGTTGGTTTTCTCTTTTAAATAAACTTCTAGCAATGCTTCAAGTCTGTAGCATTCAATGTTTATAAGTAAACAAATCAGATAACTGATATTTTCCATTCCTATCCGGAAGTCGGTGCTAAATAATTCATCACAAGGAAAAGCAAACTGAGTGTAATAATGTTGGTGTAAATCAACATGCTGCTTCTATTACCTTCATTTCTGAAATCTGCCTTTTCCTTCTCAGTGAAAGCAGGAGGAACCAACTACTTTTCCTCTCTGTTGCCTTCTCAGTAACAGACTCTGCTACTTAATAGCCTTATAAACTGATGACAAAAGAAATATATGTCTTTTTCTATATCTCCATATAGAAAAAAAAAAGGTTTTCTTCAGTAGGCTAAACTCTCTATTTGATTTTCTATATTGCTACATTTTCCCACACTGAAGCACTAAAGTGTACACAAAAGTTGAAGAGATCTGCCCTCACAATATATCATCATATAGAACAAATTCTTTTAATGGAATCTTTGCCTACCAATTCAATTGTGATGTTTCCTACAACCTCTGCTTTGGATGTCGTTAGCAGAAGCATATGGTACATGGTACAATGCTGGAGTATAAGATTAATCATTTTCCATTTGCAAATTGCAGGTCCAGGGATGTTCATTGATTATTAAAAGAAAACAAATGGAGCTAAAATTCTACTACCTTCCAACCCGCATGAAGAAACACTGTTGATGAGAAGCTTTTATTAGAGAGACCCAAGTACTATAATGGTAAAAAGATTCCTACATGATTTTAAGGCATACAGAAACTGCAAATTCTCTCATTTGCAATGGATATAGCATCCTGTAAAAAAAAAAAAAAATAAGAAATTTACTACTTCTACTGTTTTTTCCATCCATTTCAAGTCTAATTAAGTTGACTTTTAAATAATTTCAGTTTTCTACATAAAAGTGTACATCTTTTTCCATTCCAATCAAAATGCTTACTGTGAACGTAGTTGAAAACAACCAAAAATCTGATTTCTTTGGCATTACCACCAAACTGTAAGTACTGATATCTCTGCTGCAAATATTTTAACCATGGAAACTTATTCTGCCTCAGTATCACCTGTTATATGTAACAGTACAACTTTTAACCTAAATGGATCACATCTGTGTAATGAAAGCATATCTTCTAGATTAACTGATAAATCAGAACACCAACAATATGTTATTGGTCTTTTCTTATCATGTCTTTACACAATATTTCTTTTTCCTATTGGTTTTGTAGGAAACATTCTGATACTGGTTGTCAACATAAGCTTTCGTGAAAAAATGACTATTCCAGACCTTTACTTCATAAATCTCGCAGTAGCTGATCTCATTTTGGTTGCTGATTCTCTCATTGAGGTTTTTAATCTTGATGAAAAGTATTACGACATCACTATTATTTGTACCTTTATGTCTTTGTTCCTTCAGATCAACATGTATAGCAGCATTTTCTTTCTGACATGGATGAGTTTTGACAGATACATAGCACTGGCAAAAGTAATGAGATCCAACATATTTCGCACTATGCAACACGCTAGATTAAGCTGTGGTCTCATATGGATGGCTTCTATTTCTGCAGCACTAGTTCCATTTACAGCTGTGCATTTACAACACACCGGAGAGGTCTATTTTTGTTTTGCAGATGTAAAAGAAATCCAGTGGCTAGAAATAACCTTGGGGTTTATTATCCCCTTTGTGATCATCGGTCTTTGTTACTCATTAATTGTTCGAGTTCTTATAAAAGCACACAAGCACAGGAGTCTTCGTTTGCGGCGACAGAAGGCTCTTCGAATGATTTTTGTTGTTGTCTTGGTTTTCTTTATCTGCTGGCTACCTGAAAATGTCTTCATTAGCGTTCAACTACTTCAAAAGAAAAGCGAGCCTGTCTCTTCAAGCAGCCCATCCTTCAGACATGATTATCCTTTAACAGGACATATTGTGAACCTAGCAGCTTTTTCCAATAGCTGTTTGAACCCCTTAATTTACAGTTTTCTAGGGGAAACCTTCAGAGACAAACTGCGACTGTATATTGAACAGAAAACAAAAATGTCAACGTTACATCGCTTTTGTCAGGCTGCCTTAACGTCTGTCATTCCTGACAGTAATGAGCAATCAGAAGTCTGATTTAGTAGTGATTGTATAAAACATACGACTGTGAAGTTGTACAAATAGTGAACAAAATGCTTGCTAACAGAAAAAAAGTGCATATATATATATAGTATCGCTCTACAGAGTACTGAAGGTTTATATTCAAAATGATTTTATGACAAGACTTTAATGTAGAGTAATATGTTTTAGTCAGATTTATATTTAATTATGAACAGGATTATTAAAAGCTGAGCACTGAAGGAACTTTATTTTGTATTATACGTGTATGAATGACAACAGAAGAAAATTTTATCAAGTTAGGAAGACTCTAGATGTAACCTCATTATCAGAGATGATACTTTGCTGGTATATATAAGGTACTTCCACTGAAATAATGAAGCTGCCGTAACGGGGGGAAAAACCATTACAACATATTGATGTGGAGATGCAGAAACTATTGATTTTTTCATCCAGATATGTTAAGATAAATGACTTTGCTTAGAAATACTATTGTCACTGTATTCTGGCATGTCTTCCACAATTAACTTTTTTTAATCTTAATATAGTCTAGCAGAGTGGTGAGTTTTTGTCTCATAAATGTAATCTACTGTTTACATCAGTACTTGATCAAAACTGAAACCATCTGTAACTATATTGCTCATCTCAGAGAACTTCACAGGAGCAAAATGTCATGCTTCATTCTGCTTTTTAAGGATTGTCCAAGACAATCCTTCCCAGGGCAGACATAATTGGGCCTTTTGTCAAACATGCCAGTACATATATATATGTACATTCATATTTGACTTCAGATTTAAATGCAAGTTGCACAAGATGTCTTTACACTGAGCAAGCATATTTTGATTGCCAGCAAAAAATGCTGTGGCTTTAAAAAATAAGTCACATTCTGCAGACCTGTATAAAAATGCTTCTGAAAATGACAAAAGCCTCAGTTTCTAGAAAGGATGAACTTAATGTAATGGGGAGTGTGATTAGCTATTAGGAGGTTTGCACTTTGTGCACCTTTCATCCCGCCTCTAGTAACCACTGGCCTTTCAAGATTGCAACACATGACAGTTGCTTTGTTCATTTCAAGATTAATTATACTAAGAAAATAAATGTTGGCACCATGCACTTGAAAACAATAGTTTCAATTTCTGCTAGAAAATAATTGAGTTTAAATCTGATTAATGCTTAGCACAGGTTACTGCTGAACATGATCAGACGAAGCTATAAAGTTCCTAGAGGTGAGTGTGCGAGATCATTAAAACATCACTTGCTGCATCTCTGAAGTGAACAAACTCATTTCACCTCTGTGCTCATTAGGCACCAGAATTCTGCAGAATAAGATGCTTTATCCTATTTTCAAATGTCATATATGAATTAATTAGCACATTAACAAATTTTAAAGGATTTTTAAATGCAGACAGACACTTAAAACTCTGACTAAAGTTACTGAGCAGTACAGAAAACACTGAGAACAATGATTCTGCTCATCTTTCTCACGAAATTCGATATTAGTTTCCTAGTGGAAGATTTGGTCACAAAAGACTTGACCTATAAATAGAAAGGTCACAAGAAAACAGCTGAATTTGAAGCTGAAGCTGAATTTGAATTTGAAGTTAGCTATCCCTGCAACTGAAACAAGAACTGGAGAGTGGAGGTTTGGGCAACTGTTCATTATCTGCAAGTGACTGCTAATCACAGTCCAAGGAAAAGTGACACTTAGTCACATCTTCCTTGTAGAAGACCAAATATGTCTTCTCTTAGGGAAGATGCCATGCCTTCCCTACCTAGAATGAGTTACTAAACATCACTTCACAACAAATCTCACACCATCATGCTACATCACATTCTACTAATTCTTTTCCCTTTTAGAATTAGCCACAATTCCTTGTATGCTATTGACTGCAAACTTATATTAATCACACCTTGAAAGACAGATATTTCAGGCAACACAGAATGGAAGGAATGGCAATTGGCAAGGCATTTCTGTGAAGGAAGACACATCATCTGACATGGGAGATATATTAGGTTTGTGTAATCTTGGCGCTTGCATGAATAAATAACTTAATTGGGTTTACCAGAATTCACTTTCCCAATTGTAGTTGTTGCTTATTTTGTTTTTAAATGAGTAAACTCCTTTTCCTTCTTTCTCCCTTCCAATATAGGAATCTGGTTTTTGATCAAGGCTATGGTAGAAGCTCTTTCATCACCACTGTAGATAACAAATCAAGAAAGTGTCTTTGCTCAGAAGCTTATAATAATAGTAATAGCAAATGTCTGCTTATACATACCATGAAATAGTTTGTTTCGTATGATCGTATTCAATAATGTCCTGATATCATAGTGAAATCCAGGAACAATCAGATTACTGTAGTATGAACAAAACAGTATTCACTCAACCTGAAAAAAGTTATTGCTCATTTAAAACTTAATTACCAATCTAAATTATCTGATGAGTTTTCTGCTGTTGATATTTTGGTACAGGCTTATGAATTATGCCTGAAATTATTACATTTAAACATACTTCTTCAAATAAAAAAGTAAGTCTCCTAAATGAAAAAACAGCACACACAACTTTTTTTTTCAACAGTAACCATGCACAAAATCGTATTTACAGAAATTCCAGACAACTTTCATGTATTTAGATATATAACACGCTTTCTGCAGCTCATCATCTTGCAAAAACTCATTAGCATGGCTTATCCATGAATGTAGTTTATGTAGTTTTCTTTAAGTTTAAAGAGCATAATCATCAGTAAACAAAATCTTTTTCTGGAGTGTAGAAGAAAAGTGACACGAGAGTCAGAATTTTCTCTCTGGTTTCTTTCCAATTGTGTAATTGGAGGAAAGGATTCTATGTGTCTTTCTAAAATGCTGGGCTGATCTCGACTATAAGATGCAAAAGCCTCTTTACCACAGATGCTTACAATCTTTGCCATAATCAGCTCTATCAAGTCTCTATACAGTTTTAGGAGATACAGTAAATGTTGATTGTGCACAAAAAAATTCTCATCTAGAAAAAGCAAAGTCAGTCTAAAGGTAAAGCTTGATTAATTTCTGAAAAGTATTACATGATGTGAGGGCACATGACAGGGAATTTGAATCAATGAGTCAGGCAGACCCAGACTTTGACATAATACAGGCAAGATGAAAAAAATAAGTCAGCTCTCCCTTCCTATTTTGGCTCCACAGAAAAATCAGAGCACTTGCATTCAGAACACTCAGTCCAGCAATTATAGAAGACAACACACACTATAAAATGGGGTGGGTTTTTTTTAAAAAAAAAGAGCAAAAATCAGAACCCTTAAAACATGATTTCATTTGTGAGAAACGATATTTAAATATTTAAAGAGAGAGATTCATCTTATATTCCCCCCATGTAACCTGACATTATTAATTTTAAATGGCTTATGTGGCATAGAAAATCCATTCTACTAAACTTGCAAACAGACAAGGTTTTTTTTCCCTTAAAAAAAAAAAAACACACACACAAAGTTTTAACAAGGAAATGCTTTTAGAATTTCAGACTAAGTATATGTGTTTTAAACAAAATTCATTGGTGGTTCAGCGCAGGCTCTAATCTTTTTTTTCCAGCCATGAAATTATGTTAGAAGCTAACTGAATTTTTTCCCCATGTAAGGATTTTGCTGTAGTCTCTCATCCATTTATTAAGATAGAAAAAAAAAAAAAAAAGAAAAAGGTTGTCTGGACAATTTTAAATGGTTAGGATTGTCACATATTAAAATATGTTAAGAAGTGGTTTACTCTAAGTAAAAGCATATCAAGTTCAACCTAAGTACCATTTAATTCCATTTGAACTTGTCTCTGCATAAATAGGAAAAACAAGTGAGTGTATGAAGAAAGCAGGTTTGAATTTTAATAGCTATTCATGAAGCTATTCACAACCAATGAATTGATTTGATTTTGATTGAGAAGAACAAAAGTTTGATGTTAATTTAGGGGACAGTATCCTTCCTTCTTATTCCTAAAGTCTTACCTTACTCGTTCAGACCATCAGACAAATATTTCATCACAGAAGAGCATAGGGCCAAATGTATTGTTTGAATCGAGTTGTGTCTTTGCAACAGGAGTTTACACTTGACCAATTACATCTACAGCAGCCCATTGGTATGATAGATCCAGCCATTCCTCACTAAGAACATATTATTTTTACATTCTGTTTAATAAATATATCAACAATAAACCATTTCCACCTTGGTTGCATGATTGTTTTTATGTTAAATCTGCAACAATAGAAGATAGAGAACAAGTCATTTTTAAGACGTGCACACAGATCATCTATTCTTTATATTCTAGAGCTCTGCTGTCAGGGAAAGAGTGTGGTACATGCCTTGAACTATGTTGTAAAGAGAGACACATTAGATGTGAAAGCCTGAACACTTTCAATCCATATTTATAGCTTATGTGTCCTTTTTTCAACAACACCGTTCACACTATTCATTCCACATTGACATATGAAACACTGAACTTTGAGCTCTTGGCTTTTGGCTTTCCTTAAGACTTCCATCATACAGCTGCATGACACAGGTCAGATAGGCCTTTGCATTCTGAGCCACCTAGGATGATAGCAAAAGAGCAATGCCTTCTGAAAACTCCAGACAGGGCAGGATTAGCTCATGACAGACTCTTACATGCTACTTCAGTTATTTTATGTATGTCTAATGAATTCCGCACCAAAAGCACATTCAGGTTTGGATAATTAGAGAAAATAGGTTAGAAACAGTCTGCTACAGGTGTATACATAAGTTTTTAAGCTCTAAAATAACAAACTACTGAACTATTCATTACTACAAAGTAAAAGTTAGCTTTTTAACTATACTTACTCTAAATAAATATTTAATGCAGCCAAATAAGCCATTCCAAGGCAGAAACTTTGCTTACATGTCCTAACTCACTTGACCTGCAAGCAAAAATCACTGAAAAAGCTTAAAACCTTTTCAAATTGCATGGAATGTGAAGTCTGGAAGGACTTCAGAAAAACTGGGGGGGGGGGGAAAGGACATACTAAATAAACAGGAAAACTACTGGAATATTGTTAAATTATCCTTAGCAATTGGAGTTAAGGCTATTTTTACAGAAAGAGCTCAGTGGTAGAATTGCCTAATAGCGGTGAAGATAGATTTGTTTTCTGCCTCAGCACCAGAAACATTTATTTTTCCCAAGCATTCTCTCAATAGAGTTAGTAATATAACCGCAAATAAGATTCTCTTCCTTTCATTCTCTATTCTGACCTACAAACTAAATAGTCTTTACCTGGCTATAGAAACCTTTTAACTCTTGTGTTCCAGTATTTAGTTACACAAGTGAAGTGTACACATTAAATTGAGAGAGAAATCCCGGAAAGAGCTCACTTGAACGTCATGGTGTTCCAAATATCCATCTGATATTGAGTAACAGCTCACACACCTGAGGGAGCCTCATTTGTAAACCTGGTTGGCTTTCAGATCCATAAAGCCAGAATTACTCCTCATATTAAAAGCTTCAAACTCTTTTCTAAGAGTGAGAAACATGACGTTATTTTCTTATTCTAAAGTAAAAATGGCTGATGATGCATGACACTGTTGGAGTCATGCAATCAGAAGTGCAAATCTGCTGGCAGAGGTGCTGCTAAAGTTGACACCATAACACATGGAACCTAATTGCACGCTCATCCCTTAACATGTCCATGAGGATCCAAAGAAAACCATCCTTGCCCCTGCTAAGTTTGTGGTTTGCTACTGAGTGATACCTTTTGGGTCTTGGACAGAAAATTTTATTACAAGACCTATAGGATTAGGACAGTCAGGCACTCCTATTCTAAGCCCTAAGCAGACCATGATTTAGTCTAAACAAACCTTTGTAAAGAAGATACCATGTTGCAAAATAAAGCACACAACTTTTACTGTGAAAATAAACAAACCAAAAAGCCCAAACATTTATTAAAAATTCCTTTACACAATCAGAGCTACAGACTTGGACATAAGAATAGCCATAAGAGATGGTACTTTCACAATAACATAGGAAAAACTTGTCTATTCCAATGGTGACTAGAAAAAGAAACTTACTAATATACATGAAAGTTCCAAAGTACTCTGAGTCGACAACAGGGCCATGACCAATTTCAACCAGCTTTGTATTACAATTCAATGTAACAGTTCTGTAACCACTGAATTGTTTAAGAAATAGGCAAACATGATTACCTCTCATTTATGACTCATTACATAAAGGCAGGGTAGAATTGCAGTTACTAAAAGCATGTGTTTTCCTCACATACTTAATATTTTCTGTTCTCTTTCATATAAGCTTTCTGCTCCTTTTTAAGCAAATGCAGCTCTATGTCTTCAGTATATTCTCTTAACAGTTTTGAATGCTTCAATCTGTAAGACAGGAGAAGCAGAGCTTCGTCTTCCCTTGTGTATATGTGCTGTTTGCAAAAGCCTGGTTTCCAGATGCAAATTATTAAGATAATGCTGAGAAATTTAATAAAACATTGGTTGATGATCGTCTGTTTGATGTCCTACAGAACTCGTGGGATTCAATTAGAAATAGGTAAATGCATTCAAAGACAGAGTCTGGTTCTTTAAGCATGAGGTTCCCCTGTCAAATACCTTCATGCTTGTACCCTCATTATTTCAGGCAGCTTCTAAAAGTCAAAAGATTAATTTTCTATTTTAATTACCTGTTGGATGTAACAGACAAGCACTTTCCACGTATTTATTAATCTGTGTGTCTCTGATCTAATACCCAAGAGCCATTTTATCTATATTGTAATTTATTAACAGACATAAATATATACTAATCTTTCATGTGGTTCACAATGTTGCATCTTATCACAAAAGGTATTTTGGAGGAGGAAACTTCTGGCAAAATAATTCTAGTTTCTCATTCATGCTGTGGAAGCAGCAATCATTCCTCTTATCTGCTCCAAAATGTTTGGGGATTTTATTTTAAAGTCTATTCTATCAACACAATAATTTGTATGTTTTAAAATCCTTATGGTAGACTCCCACATTGTTTAAAAAGGCAGTAGTATTCTAACAAGGACAGGAGAAAATGCTATTTAGAATAAACATATTTTAAATATCCAAATCTGTATTGTCAGGGTTTGTTTTTTTAACAAATTAACATTAACAAAATAGTACCAAGAGCAATAAAGAAGAGTTAACATATCCACAAAGATCAGGCTTGCATTGATCACATTTCCACATTTCAGGCCCTCTCAAGCACAATCACCTCTGAATGTCCATTTCTTTGTTCTTTATCCTGTATCAGAAGCTAGCAAACATTCATCCATTCAAGATCACTATTTAATTGCTTGCCAAGTGGAATGTGTCTTTTGAATCCAAACATGTAATGAGAATGTTAGTTCTTTAACCAAAGTTATGCATATTTTGAAGGCTTGTGCCAGATTTTCTATATTTGGCACTTGGGCCTTTTCCAGCAATTTTTATTTATGATGCCTCTCTCTACGATGAGTTAGAAGTCATTAATATAGAGAAAAAAAAAATCACAATTAGTAAAGGGCAGAAAACAATGTTCTCACTGGACTAGAGCTGGGTGACACATAGTCAAGCAGACCTAGCCTCTGCTCTTTACTTCAACAACTGCTCTAAGATCGTTACTCAACAAATTCAGCCCACAGATGAGATTCCTGTGCTGAACTTCAATTCTGTGAAAATATTTGCAGCTAAGTCGTGAAAACAAGGATTCATACTGGAAACTTAACAAGAATCATCAAGGAAGGTGTCACCACTAGAAATGGGAATTGGGAATAAACAACGAGTATGTGCTCCAAGAAGAGACAGAAGAATTTCACCCCTTAATAGCAAAGAAGGGACGGGTTGTGTTTCACCACCAAACTGCCCATCACTTTAATACCCTGACTATATTAGTAAAAGCAAGGAATTAACTTTGAATGTATACAGATTAAGGCAAGTACCCAGAATTAGCGTGAAACTCTCGCTGATTAATATGTACCAAAGAATGCACAATTCCTTTAAACGACAGTAAGAAATACACCACATATTGTTTACACCAAACGCAGTTGGGGACGTGAGCCTTTCGCCTGGGAAAACCATCTTCAAAGTAGCAACTGTTTTCCCAGCTGTGAATACTCTTTCCTGGGAAATCTGTTCCTACCATTACAAAAATAATTTTCAAAGGAATGTAAAATTATTCAGCCTAATCTATGCATATCCATATTTCAGACACAATTTTGTACCTTCTTAGACGTGTCTGTTTACAAAAGGCCTGCTATTGTCTACAAACACTATATGGAGTCATGATCAAATTTGCTTATTTTAAAAAAATAAACATGGTCAATTCCATAAAATATTTTAAAGCAGCTCTACCAATATTGTGTTGAAAAAGTATAAGCAGGAAACAAATGTCTCAATCCCACAAGCAGCTAGCTGCCTTTAAAGTTGGAAGATTTCTGTTTTCTTTTTCCTAAGAAATATTGTACAGATAAGAAAGCAGACAAACCAATGCCAAATGGATTTATAGCTTCATATTCATATTCAGCTATCCAAAAGGCCATCATACAAGCAGGCAATAAGAAGCCAGTGGGCTAGCAAACTTGTCTCTTTGTGTGCAAATAAAAAAAAACCATACACACAACAACAACAAAAAGAAAAAACATTCAAATGAAAGGTAGACCAAAGAAAGGAGAAATAGGCTCAACATTTCAATTACAGATTGACCAAAACCAGCAGGCTAACAGGAGCACAATAATATATTGACATTTAACTTTGCCATTTTGTGAAGTAGCTATCACTCCCCCTCTTTATCACCAGAAAACAGCTAACTGCTGATGTATTCTTACACCAGGGCATGGGGGGAGACAGAGGGAGGGATGGGGGGAGAAGATGAAAGATTATGTCATCTTCTCTTCATAACATGAGCAAAACTCTATTTGCATGTTAGAGATGTTTTAAAAACAGTTAAAAAACCCCCACAGTACAAGACAAGATTCTTATTTTAGGAGGTCAGGCTAAATAAAATGAACTTTTTTGTATTTTTTTTTCCTTTTTTTCTATATTTAAGATTGTTTTTCTACATATTTTTTAAACAATAAGATAATAACCCCAGATAACACTAACACATACAAGAGAGGATTAAGCTAGTAAAGCAAAACTAAACAAATGCAGGAAGAGTTGATAATGGGATTGCAATCCAAGCCTTTTCCAATATATATCAGATGCAGCTAATATTGGTAGCCTCGTAATCAGAAAAAAAATACTGCAACATCACACTAAGTTGTAACTTCATGGCATAGTTTTATGATGGGAAAATACAAAACAAGTTATTTTGATTGTTACAAGATAAGCTTCCCATTAATTAAAAAAAAAACAAAATAACAAATTAATGGAACAATAAAGGATTACTGAGTTTGTTTGCAAACCATCCACAACTCATTATTTCAACAGCAGGCTTTGGTATGAATTACTAGGTTGTCAAATAAATAAATACACTTTCCGATGATAGCTTTACAATATCCGCTTGATAGGTTTTGTAGCATGAATGTCTGCTTTGCATTCATTACACATTCAAATGAGCTACCTCATTACAAGCAGCATTACAGATAGTATCAAAGTAGCATTCCTAGCTATTCCACCAAGCTCATGCCAAAACGTTTCATCTCCACAGCTTAAACTTAATTTTATGGTGTTTTCCACCACTACAAGCAAACAATGATTTGGAAGAACATTTTCAGTGGTTTGCTTTGTTGTATGCAGTACTAGCTTAATAACTCCTTACTGGCCTTTATGATAACCTCCAAAAATCTGAACAGAAAAATCCTTTCTCTGCTAATTTTGCCATTTTCCATTTAGTAAACAAATCTTACTGTTTGGGCACCTGCACACTAGCCCTCTGATTAAAGAAACACCATGAGCTAGTTGTTTATTTGCCATTGTTTGTACTATCTGTATGGAATCTCAAAAATTAAATTCCTTTCCCACTGATTTTTGCCTTTATCTGGGGAAAATGTTAATTCCTCCTCCTCCAACGATTTGCGATACTGAAGATAACAAGGAACATACAAGGAAACAGTCACTGCCTGTATGAGCAGCACCTAAAGTGCCCTTCACCAGTGAATAACGGGATTTGATTTTTAAGAACTGATTGCCTCTTAATCCATTGTAATTTTCCATGAAGTTACAACATTTACTAGTCTAAATAAGGAATAAACAGGAAAATAATATTGTTTTCTATAGATTATGAATTTTTAGTCTTGTCTAATACATCTTCAGCTCTGGAAGAATTTCTTACTGCTCTGTAGAAAGCGTGCAGCTCTGAAAACAGCCTTGGAGAAACAAGGTCTTAAATCACACAGCTAAAGACCCTTTGATACAGTAAGGTCATTCTGGGTAGAACTGACACAGCCTTAGTAAACAAAGCAACCAAAACATGTTGTTCCCTAGGTATGGTGTTGTAAGTGTCAGCACTACAGTGTCAATAAGCTTTGTGGCACTAAGGCAGCTGAAATTCTGACAGGTGATGAAATCCACAAACAGAAGCAAGACATAGGTAATTGCAAACAAGCACTTCTAAGGCTTCTGTTATTTCAAGATGACATGTTAACGAAATTGCAGCTATTGTTTCCAGAGAACTGAAACAAAATTCATTTGTCCATCAAATGACCATCAGAAGGTTCATCAAGGTCCATCAGAAGGTTTGTATTTAAGATGCCAGTATTTCACTTCAGACCACCAGTCTAGATGGTAGTCTTACAATATTCCTGCTTTCTGTTTATGTTATGTGGCAATTCAAAACGAATACACTGAAGCTATCAGAAGGTTTAACATACAAGTATGATAACAAAAAAACTACCAAATTGTTAAAAAAGTCATTAAAACTTATGTCCAGGCATTTAAAAGAAAATTTTAAAAACTATGTTTAAAATGTAGGGTTTATGGACAAGTAACTAAATAAAACAGCAACGTTATAAAAATCTGTTAGGAAAAAAAACCCACATGGCTGAATTAAGTTTAAAAATTTGTCGTGTTCAGCTCCATTAGAGAGGTATAATTTAGAACCGTGTGGTTCTAAGATCATTCATAAAAACATTTATATCTGTCTTGACTTGCTCATTGCTATTTAAACAGATGAAAATCAATAAAACATCCAGATTACTCTAAAAGGTCAAGTTGTTCCAAGGAAAATCACTTTAGTCTTAGGCTGGTAAGATTTTTTTTAAACAAATTTCATGAAGGAATGGTCAATGTACACTAAATCCAGCCATTTAAGACACATTTCAACTTGCCTACCTGCAGCTCCATAACAAAATCAATTAAAGATTTACATTTTCCACTTTGTAGGCTAAGACTACAGCAGTAGAACAGAAAAAAAAACCAAAACTCACAGGAAAGTAAATTGACTTAATGAAGCAGTGAAACCTCTCTTTCACCAAAAGAAATCTGTTATGCTGCTATCTTTTAACTTCTTTCCAACACTTCTTAGGAGAAACTGGAGTCTAGCCATCCTTACTTTGAGTCTGCCCATCCTTACTTTGAGAATGATAAAAAAAAGTCATTAATTCAGTTACTTATTAAAAGTTAATCACAGCTCATCAGAATCTGCTCATCGTGATTCAGGAATTTCTGGAGACCTATCACAGTTCCAGTTTATTTTAAAACAACAGAAATAAAATTTAAGAAAGCAAGTCTGCAGATCTTCTTTGGAACCATTCAGGCCGAACACATCACTGCAGCTTCAAGACTTTCCCTTCATCTTCCCTGTACACACAAAGCAGTTTTACTTTTTTTTCTACTACATTTTCCATGCTAACAAGGTTTGATGACCAAAAGCAGTTTAAAGCACAACAGTCATTGTGACTTTACCAAGTATTTCCACAAAGGTGAGAGTTAAGAAACAAACTGATAAAATGCTAACTTTCATTAACCATTTCTGAAGGAAAACTGCTTAAGATCTGCGTAACAGTTTTTCATTCTCAACAGCTATTTCAAACAAAAGACTGTGGTCTGCTTACACTTTCCTACTATCAACAGTTATGGTTTATAAAGCTGATGCCAAAAAGTGGCTTGTCATAGACCTTGTATGGTATTCCCTAAGACTAACATTATATACAGGTTTAAGCTAACCACTGACATCAACTTTCATAAGAACTGTCTTGCCTAGTGGTGTCCCCCAATAGCATTTAATATATACCCTTTCTTTCACGGCCCTATAGTCTGCAGGGCCAACAAAAACTAATTTGGGAGTTATAAGAACTTAGCACTTGACATCAGAGAGTCCAAAAAGGCCGCACTTGTTAGGGGTTTGAAGTCCACTTGGCATTTTTTTTCCCCTTTTACATTAAATTATACAGATAGTCACAAGCAATAAAATTTTAACTTTGACATTTCAACTTCACACTGTTTTATCCTGGAAAAATTATTTTCACTCAAACTGAATTATAGCACTGTGAGACTAAAGTCTACAATACACACCCTACAAAGGAAAGGGGAAACATTCCTAGATTTGCCTTTTTGGCTTTGATATACACAAAGATGCAATCTTTCCCTACCTTACTCAGTTTCTGCTGAGTTCAAAACTGCACGAATTTACAGACCTCTGAATAACTACTGAGAATAGGCTGGCTTTTCTTCACAAACTCTGAAGGTAATAGCTGGGGACACTTATATAAAAGCTCTCAATAAAAAAAATATTCTCGTCAATGAGTTTAAACAAAGTCTAGTAACAAAATAAGAAGCATTGCTTTTTAGTTATATGATCTCCATCGAGCTATGCACGTCATGATAAATGAAGCATCAAGCAGCTTTCACATCTATTTTACATTAGGCCAGAAATCTTCAGAGTTTTTAAGACCATGGCTTAACATCACCTTGAGAACTCCTGAAGAAAAACAAACTTTCCCTTCTTCAGTTTGACAGTATCAAACTGCTTCAGATTTCTTTGATTCATGTTCCACAGTAACAACTCGGAACAGCAGAATTGAATCACTCCGTTTATATATCACTTCCGTCACAGAAAACTTACAGCTCTAAGTTTCCGCTTAAAGTCTCCACATTGCTAATTTCATTCTCATCAAATTATTCCATAAAATGTTCAGTACTAAAAAGAGACTGCTGACACCTTCTGGCCATTTGACATTTTGTCCAAAAAAAAATATCAAGCAGATTTCCAAGAAAACATCTTTTATGTCTATTCAACCACTCAGGATCACATGAAGACTTAAGCTACGTCTACACTGCCATATGACAGTTGCTTAAAGCCATTTGGTTCATCTTTAACCCACGTTCTCTCATCCATTCTGTCTTTCACAGAAGCATCCAAAACAAATAGAGGTCATGTACTCTGACTGCTGCAATCATATCCAGATAAACCTCCTCTGTTTAACTTTCACTCCAGGCATATCGCATCCAAGGAATCACCATGACTGAATCAGATATTACATTTGGATTCTCTAAATCCATCACAAGTAACAATATATCCACATTGTATTGAATTAAACAATCAAATATGGGAAAACCTACCTGCAGATTTTGTTTCTTTTTCTTTGGTTCAGCTTGTGATTCCAGTTCTCCCTTTTGGGCCACATGTTGCTTCAGTTTTTTTCTTTTTTCTGCCTTCTTTTCTTTTTTTTCCACATTCATTTTGGGCATTTTAAAATGGAGCTATTCTGCAACAGAAACCACCAAACTACAATTACAGCCTTTTCTTTTTTTCTACTAAACATCAGTCTCGTAGACAGAGTTATACTATAAATACACTGGTACGAGAATTATTGCATAGAATGGTAGTGTTGGAAGGGACCTTTAGAGATCATCCAGTCCAACATCCCTGCAGAAGTAGGTTCACCTAGATCAGGTTGCATAGGAATGTATCCAGGCAGGTCTTGAAGACCTCCAAGGAAGGCAACTCCCTGGGCAGCCTGTTCCAGTGTTCCATCACCCTCACAGTGAAACTACTTGCAACTACTACAAAATGTATGCACCCAATTTTGATCAATTTTGGAGAATTTTCATAATGTTTCCTTTATAAATTAATACATTACAGTTAAGCTACTGTAAAACTAGAATATCATTCTCCTTTACAAAATTCAACACCTATTTTCTTTTCAAGCCTCATTGTGAAAAATGCTTCACTGACTCTCCCGGTAGTAATCCCCCATAACTGAGCACGTGCTTTCTGCAGGTTGTAATGCACCACATTGAACCGTGTGCTCAATTGTTTCCCTCAACTAGAGACCATTCTGCTCTCTCTTTTCTCAGAATATATTAATGTGACTGCTATTAATAGACATAAGTGTGCTCAGACTCAGACCCCAAGCAAAAAGTAAGCCTACTTGATTACTAAACAGATAGTTTTAAACCATCACTTGTTTAAATTGTAAGTTTCCCATATAGATTCACATGGAAAAACTAGGCTTATTTGTTATGTCTCAAGAGTTTCATGGTTCATTGAAATTGACACAAGGGTGAGCGCAAGCAGGAGTTGCTGAAAGCCTGGTTCTGAAACCAGATCTAGTTGCAACTGCATATTATTTCTCTGAGAAAAAAAATACCATTTAAGCGGTTTTCAACAGCTGCCCACCAGTCACTTTTTGTCTAACAGTACAACAGTTAACTGCAAATATTTTAACTTGAAACACACTCTGAAAGACAGAGCAAGCCCCAGCCGGGTTTGGTAGGTACCACACAGCTGAACCCGCACAAACGACGGGTAGGAACCGCCTGTGCTGTCTTTCAGAGCAACGGAGAGCCAGGTCCTGGGAGGCTCTGTCGCAACGGCACCTCCGTTTGCAATACTCCAGGCAGGCCGAGCGCAGAGGGCAGCTGCTCGCTGGCTTCACATCAGCAGGCCCCTGGCTTGGCTCTTCCCTTTTATCGAGGGGAAGAGCGAAAACTTCAGCACTAGAACGATTTTAGGTTGGAATAGCGCGTTCTCGGCAGCAGCCAGCACAGACCCTTTCACGGGAAAAGCAACCTTTCTGTCCCGGCTCGGGCACTGCTGCCCAGCAGCTCCCACCGCGCTGCACCCGCTGCGGGGTCGGGGCAGATGGAGGGGTGGGGGGGGAAGGACGCTGCACCGCAGGGGTAACGCCAGCGACCCCCGCAGCCGCTGCGCCTGGGGCCGGGCCGCCACCACCGGGAAGGAGATTCCCGGGGGTCCCACCGCGGCTCCCGCACCGGTGACCCCACGCCGTGAGAGACACGAAACACGCGCCCTCCCTCCCTCGCTCAGCCCCTGCCCGCACGCACCTCTCCGACCCGCCTCCTCCGCACATTTAACTCAGCTCCACGCTTGGCGCCGCGGCCCGCCCCCTCCCTCTCACTGGCTACAGGAACAGAACGGAGGCGTGTGATTGGTCCTCGACATGCCAATCTCCCGGCGGGCCAATCGAAAGCCCCGCTCGGAATAAAACCGCCCACCTGGAAACACGCGTGCTGGAAGAACGTGCGGCCGGCTTTTGGCGGCGCGATGGCGTCATCTCTCTGCGCCGAGAGCCGCCACGCCACGCGCCTCCGCCTCCCGCTTGTGTGCGCGGCCACGGCCCTTGTCCTTGTCCCCGCCCCCGTCCCCCCCACCGGGACGCCCGGGCAGGGCATGGCGGCCGCCTCCAGCGCGCTGGGTGCTGCGGGGAATTAAAGTGTCCTTTAAGCGAGGACAAGCAGCCAAGAGCCAGGAAACAGCCTCTGGTCGTTAGATGAGAGGTTAATGCCCAGGCTGTAGAAACAGCGTTTAGATCGGGATGCCCGTGAATCAACAGCCTGGTTGCCTGACCCTGACTGCTCCGTATCCCTGAAGAGGGAGCAGAGACTGACGAGGAGGGAACCTCCTGCCTCTGAAAGCACAAACTGGGGGGAAGGGTCAGAGGAAGATCATGAACACCAACTCACAGCCCACCTGCCCAATTCATACCCTCGACACAAAAAAAGAGGGTGAAAGAAGCGACCTAAGCGTGTGTACTCATCACACGCCTGGCAAAGGACTGCTAACCAATTGTTAAATACATATGGATTAGAACATGGCACATATCTGTGCTAATGTTTTGTATAATTGGTACGGTGGCTTTGTGGATACCACCCAGCACCCACCTTTGCACAAACATGCATTAGAGCAGTCTCTCAATAATGTGTGTAGATTAGTTCATTGCACACCGGGTACTGAACCCGACTTTGTGGGACACCACGCTGACAGGGATCTTCCAGGGCTTGGCAGCACCCATCCCTGCCCTGGTGGAAAGGCAGCCCCACTGCTCCCCACAGCAGGCTCACATCATGTGTCAGCCCACAGGTACCGTGCCAGTGAGATGCAGCTCTTGGGAGATGGTGGTGACGCCTTTTAGGCAGCAGATTCCAAAGACTCCATGTCTAAGCATTACCTGCTGTCCTGATTGGGTCTGAGGGAATGCACCGAGGCAAATGCTGCAGTTTGAGGGGATGAGAAAACAGCCCTTGGACAAGGTTTCCAGGGAACTAATGGGTTTCTGTGTTTTCATTTTCTATAAATACCAAGTGCACAAACATTTCCATTTCCCCTTGGTAATTTACGGGCAAGAATATTTACTACAAACATACACACAGACAGAGCATTTTTTCATGACCACTTGGAGTGGTATTTCTGTTTCCATTTGCTTTGATCTCAGCAGCAGCTGAGATGCTGGCAGTACCAACTCCCTGGGCTGTTACATGCACCCACGTGAAGAGGTAAACTTTTACACCTCTGCTTCCTTCTCTCCAAATGAGGGTCACTCCTGCCATTCCTCTCCTTCTACCTCTCCCCCACACATACACACTATGGCGTGCCAGTCCCATCCTCACTCATCACTGCTGGGCTGGGCCGAGCCTCTCAGTTCTGGGTCACATCCTCAGACCGTGCTCAGTACCTGCTGCTGATTGCCACCAGAAACCCTTCCCCCCCCCCCCCCCCCCCCCCAGTGGCGTGTACACCATCCTGTGGGAATGCATGGCTGGTTATGTAATATATAGAAAGATTAGAAAAGCCCTAGCACTGTAGCAATGTGGTATGGCTGAGTTACAGCATTGCAGCACACAGGATAATCTAAAATGAGAGCTGTAATTTAAGGTTTGTTCCCATGCGAATAGAGAAAACATGTTTTCTATGTTCAGAGTTCCTAAAATAATGATTGTTTTATTACATAGCCTATTGTGACATCCTGTGGTTAAACCCAGTATTACAGATATTGTCAAACTGGTTTCACCCACACAGCTGAGTAAAAATAGAATATATGGAATTAGCAGTGGTAACTTATACCTACGTTATATATTCAGTTTGGCCAGCTGCAGTCTCTCAAACAGCTTTGATGTTCTGCAAAAACTTCTGATGGATGAGAAGCAACCACCTGGGGCCAAGCCAGAATATGGGACAGCACAGAGATTTTTTTTCTGTGCTGGCCAGAAATCACATTATATATGCCCTTACTGATGAAAGGTCTAAAACTCACTCTGTTGATTATTGACATCTTATCCCCCCTAAAGGACCATAAATTCACATTTCCTCTTTATACAACATTTTTACCTTAGGAATTGTGCTTCAAACAGAAACAAGACACACACAATAGTCTTTTCACAGCTGCAGTAGACTTCAACATTGTTTAACAAATATACATTGATTGCACATATGTTCACATATCTTTTAGCATTATTGAGGATTATTTTTCCTAGGTCAAGGAACACAACACCCTCTGCTCTGCAAACTGTCTCTCCTCCCACCTCACCAGAACAGCATTGGGCACCAAGAGCTGCAGGTGATTCAAGGGACTGCAATTACCCTTCAGTTAGTCCTAAACCAACACTCCAGACCCCTAGCCCCAGCATGCAGAGGAATGGCTCCAATGACACACGAAATTGAGGTCTTGACCCCCTGACATCATCACTAAGACTTGGCATTTTTCCTCACAATTAGTTAGATGAGAGGTCTACTTAGATCCCAGCTGGGAAATTAGCATTGTTCATTAACAGCACATTTCCATTTCATCAACCTGTAATATCTCAGGCCTCAAGCTAAGCAGCTGGATATTCATGCAGTTTTAAAGAGCCAAGATAGCTGATCAGGATAATAGATGGAGCATATCCATTATGTCTTGTTTAAGCTTTTCAGGAAGTCAGCAAGAAAAGCTTTCCTAGACAATGCTGTGCTTTGGCTTCATTCTCATTACACAAGACAAACTACTAATGCTACTTTCTCTGGCTTCCTTCACACACACACCCCCTCAGCTGCAAAAGATACCCATGCAAACATAGGCTTCTATCTAAGGGACGATAAACTATGAACTATACTGTACATGCTTCTGCAAGCACTAATCTTCAGTGAATGGCTTAAGACAGGCCTAGAAAAGCTAGGTATGGCTTCATAAAGTACATACTTCCAGTGACATCCAGGAACCAAGAGGCAGCTTAAATGTAACTTGCTTCAGCTGCTGTATATTGTCAAGTAGAATGCTGCATGTGTGCTTATTTGCTTACAAAAGGATTATGACATATGACAATAACTTATATTTTCATCTTAAGCTCCTAGTTACAATATAACCTAAGCAAAGCTGGCTGCAATTCATATGAAATTTAGTCATCTTCCTACCACCATTCCCCACTTTCCACCAAGTATTTTTCATAGTATTAAAGTTATTTATCTTATATTTGAAATAAGTTGGCTTTGAAAGGGTGACAGTTTATTGAATGCATAAACCATTGATACAAAAATAATTGCATAGAAAATTTTAAACAACTGCAGACAAAATAAACTTTAGACAGAGATTTGATCCAGATTTGAAGATCCTCTACTATCTGCATCTGAAAGAAATAACCATGCACTGTAAGTTACACAACTAAAGTTTCAGTCACAAGGAGTTACAATATATCAGGGAAGAGGAGCTTGGACCATTTATTTTTATTCAGATACTTGTTATGCTTTCTTCAGCATTGATGACACACCATTTTTCCAGAACTTGCCCAAACCTCATCCTGAGCAGGTGGGAGACCAACCTGCTGACACAACAACTTGATGTCCTAACGCCTGTGTCTATATAACTGTTTTAATCACTACATTACAGAGAAGTAAAGATTTACTTGTGCTGTCAGAACCCCTCTATTGCATTCCCAACACCAATTAAAGGTCAGCTACCAGCTCCAGAGCAGTTAAAGGTATGACAGTGGCACTCCTACGCTGTGTTGACACAAGACTATTTTTAAACAATGTTTGCCTTTTTTTCCTTCTAGAGCTCGTACCTGTTGTACTGAAGACTCCCATTAGATGGCACTCCTAGTGCTCCCACTGACTTGAAGACTGTTTGAGAGGCTCTCATCAGAGCTGCATACCTACAAAGAAATACAACCAGGCTCAGCACCTTTTTTGCACGTTGCCAGTTTCACTCTTCCATCCAGTTTAATTATCTAGATCTGTCCCAAGAGTTTTACAGTCCTGTTGTACTGAACAATAAAGGCACACTTGCCTGCAAGGGACAGGTTCTTATTAAAACTAAGTTTAAACTTAGCTTGGCAGAGTATCGCTTGTTAATGGTTATATGAAGGTGGTGGATAGAACTTCAGTTTTCTAATACTTAGACCCAGGCCCTGAAGGGTACTTGAGTTAGCCAGTGCCTATTCTCAATTAGGAGACTGACAGAGATAAGCTTGGAAGAAAGCATTTGTCAAGCTTTATCTTGGCACACAGACTTTCAGAAATTAAGCCTGTGCTACACAGAGGAAATACTGGCAACTTCAACATAACCAGTAGTTTACAGAATTATCCTATTTGAGCTCCCCACCAACCCAATACAAGCTCTGAAATTTCAGCTTGAGCTCAAACCACCATACACACAGCTTACCCAGCCTTGGAGGTGGAAAGGCTGCTCCCTTTACAGTCATGATCCAGAGGATGCCGATGTTTTATGCAGAAGTTGCCACCACACTGTTCACAAACTACCTTCATCATTTCTTTCCTTTTGCAGCCTGGCTTTAAGCACTTGTTTGTGAAGATCTAAACAAATGACAAAGTTGGCAATGTTTGCTTGCTTTCTGTGATCAGCTTACCAAGTAACAACCAAGCTGAAGCACAAATGCTTAAGTGCCCTTAGAAATAAGATCAACCAGAGCAAGCATTCAACAAGCTGATTAGACTTCAACAGCAGTTCCCTTACCCTCTGCTTCTGCTGTGCTGGATTGTATTTGCAGTCCTTGTCCATGTGGGTTCCAACCACAATATCTGGTATTTCCCCCTTCTGTACTGGGATAGGTGCATTACAGAGTGGACACACTGGAACCTGCACATTCTAAGAACATACAACACAGATTAGAAATCCAATTCAATTTCTCATCTCTCCTTCCCTTCTCTTATCCACAAGTGATAAAAGAGCATTCACAAGTGTTTTATGCTCTACTCATTTACTAATAACACTTTTAAATATACACTTGACAAAGTTAACTGGGAACCATTATCCAAAACCAGTCAGAAATCTGTAGCAACACATTTGTTGACTTTAAGTATATTTCCAGGCTTTCTGGAATTACAGCCTTCAAACAGTTCAAAGCCCAAGTATGAGCCAGAGATCAAGGTTTGGCCCCACTTACTCTATTTCTTCTGTAGTTTCATGTTTACTTTCCTCAACTTAAAGGACTGTGGCTGAAGGAAGCATTAAGCCACAATGCATTAATGTCAAGCACTCCTCTCTGGGAAGATGCTGTGTAAATAAAAGAAAACAGAATCCAGCAGTTTTGACCTCTGAACCGTTCTGTTTCTACATGAAACTTGTGTGTATTGTTAAGCCTCATGGTTCTCCCATTCACTCCTACTGAAGCCAGAGGTCAAGCTTCAGAGCAGCCTTTATACATGACTTTGCAATTCTGCAGTGTAAGTTACTAACTCACATACAGAAACTTACTTTCTTGTAGGCGGAGCTGCACTTGTGGTCATCATAACGGATGTGATCTTTACAGAAGACATCTCCACATGCATCACATGTCAGAGGAAGGAAGTCTGGGAGAAGAAAACAGGTTCTAAGAATATCTCTAACAATAATCACAGAAGACCACAAATTCTCAAGTACAGAACTCTTGTCTTGTGACAGTCCAATTATTTCTAGATAAAATATGTTACTCTTCACAAATATTAGTACTAAAAAAAAAAGTGAGAGTGATAAGTTCTCCCTCTTTATCCACGGTGTTAGACTTAGCACAAGCCACATATACCACAGCCACTCCTCCAATACAGAAACTTTGTGGAGATGCCGGTCAGGAGCTAGGAGCTGAAGAATAAATCAAAATTCCTCCTCAAAAGTCTTTTTATTCCTTAAGAAACACCTCTTAGCAGTTTAACAACATACGAGAACAAAACTCGACAGGCTCATCTATCGCTTTCACCAGAACTATAGTGAACATAGTAACAGCAGCACTGGTATCCACCACAAAACACAGTAGCCTTATATAGCCCTGGGGTTGCACCCCCGCCTCCCCCAGCACCCTACTACCCTCCCTTCCTTATGAGAACCCCCCGGACGGGTGCTGCTCGGGGGCCGGACAGCCCGCTCGCTCTCCGCTTACCCAGCTGCCTGCAGGCGCGCTCCGAGCAGTGCTTGCCCAGTCCCGGCAGCTCCATGCCCGCGCAACACTCGCCCCAGGACCCGCCGCAGCCGCCGCCTTTATGAGCCTCACGCTGACTCAGCCCGCGCACTCGTGCTGAGTCACGCTCCCGCCCGCTCCGGCCACCGGCGATGACGCCATGGCAAGACGAGCCAATGGCGCTCCTTGCCCGGCGCCGCCGTCTGCGGCGCGGCCAATCGGCGGGCGGGGAGCGCGCTGAGTCATGCGCCCGGGGCGGGGCCGTGACGGCGCGACTGGGGAGGCGGGGTGGGCAGTGGGGATAGGCGGGGGCATGGGATGGGGTTGGGGAACGGGAACGCAACAGGGCAAGGGGAAGACATGTGGCTCAATTCAGGGTGGGAGTGAGCGAGGGCAGGGGAGGCACTATGGAGAATAGAGATGAGAATGGGTGTAGGAATAGGTATTGGCGTTGGGATGAGGATGAGCACTGAGATGGAGAAGGGGCAGGGAAGCAAGAAGGGAAGTGTGGGACAATGGTTGCATGAGAAAAAGCACCTAGATGTTTTGCAGCTGACTGAGGAGGAATGTGTTAATCATCGCACACAGCTGGTGTAGCTGGGGAGGCAAGGCCACACTATCTTTGGCTGTTGCAATTATACAATAACAAGTTGTTTTTGCAGTGAGAAAGGTATGGGAAAAGCGGGAGGGACTGATCCTTTGTACATACACCAATTAGGAGCTCAGCTTTGCACTATGTATGAGTTAATTAACTAGAGTATAAATATTGGGTAAGTACGATTAATAAACGAAGCTCGTTGATCACTCATATTGAGTGCCCGTGTCTTCCCTCCGACGCGACAGGGAAGGCAACAGGGGATGAGGAAGACGTGCGGCTGAATTCAGGGTGGAGGTGAGAGAGGGAGTGGTGATGAAGACAAGAGCCTGTCCAGGTTCCCCAGGGGATTATGTGTGTGACACAAGCAGTCCCACTGTTTTCAATACTCTGTTGTACGGACACTTAAAGGGATGAGAGTGCAGGGCTGTCCTGGCCATGGGGCATGTGTCTCAAGTAAGGACACATGAGAGAATGCCCCAGAAAAGCCCATGTTGGACTGGTTTGCTCCAGAGGGCACTGGAGTGTCTCAGCCCTTTGCCTCTTCCATTTTGATTTCATTTTTTTTCCCCATCAGTTCTTCGGCTGCTGCACCATCCTTTTATGTTGCAACGCTTCACTGACATTACTGCCAAACTTGAAAATAAATCCAGACACTGTGATGAGTGAGGGCATTCTCATCACAGCAAGCTGATCCTCATGGCCCTGCTTCTGGACTTCAGAATGTACCAGATGATTCGGGTGGACAAGACTTGGTGGACCACAACTGGACTGTGCCAACTGCTTTGGGTGGACAAACCTCAGATGCAGCTGTGGGTTTGCAGAAGTCAAATTATTAAAAAGTTCCCAGTTGGTGTCTGTTTTTAAATGCTTATGTCATTTTAACAAGGTACCTCGAGACCAAGGTGTAGTTTGGAAATGTTGATCTTTGAATGTGTATGATAATACCGGCTTCAGACAGAGAGTGCGAGGGCTATTGATTTAGTGACACATGTTAAGGGATTGAGAGAGACAAAATGTTCTGCCTCTACTCTCCCTGGAAAACACCTGACTTTCCCCTGTAGTACATGACTCAGATGCAGAGTAGAGCCATGAGGTCAAAGAGGAGCTGTAGGAAGGCATGTGGTGACTGGCTGCAGTTTGTGCTGTCAGACTCTAGGGATCACATGTGCCATTCATGCATCTTCCAGGTCAGCCTGCCACGTGGCATTCCCATGACTCCTGCTGTGCATGCCAGCTTACAGTCAGCCACACCAGTGTTGGGGCCTTCCCAACAGCACAGTCCTGCTGGATTCAATGATATCATGTTGTCAGCCACTCACCCTTCCCAGGCCTTCCCAAGCATCTTAATTCTGCCTCTTGGACCCATAAAATTACCAAAGGTCCTCATTTAAAGCCCTTCCTCCAAAGAGCCACTACAGTGACAGAGCACTGGGGTCTGCCACAAGGTCTTCTTGGACAACTGTGCACATCCACACTGGGAGTACCCACCACCTGCCCTGGAGACGCCCTGGGAATGTGACATAGCACCACAGGGGTACAGTAGCTCAGGTCTGGGTGCAGTGGGAAAGGCTGTGCTATGCCAAGCAAACCAAGTCCTGCCTTTCCGCCTGGCACAGCTATGGACACAGACTTTGGAGAGTGATGTAGGAAGAGACCTTCTGGGTCATTCAATTCAAGCCTCTATTAAACACACAACTACTTCGTGTAATTCCCTTCATAAACAAACCAAACCTGATGTTAAAAGCAGTTTATTGCCATCAGAAGGCTGTCCCACAAGCCCCCTGCTCTCATGAAATAAAGCTTCCAGTTTTCAGTGTAAACGTTCCCCTGGCCATCTGCCTTCAAAGCAGTCCTGTTCTTTGATTTACATAGTTTCTTCTTACCATGGCTGTATAAGCAGCAGCTGGAGCCTGACACAGCTTTGAATGTGTAACTCAGAGCCATTGCTGTCTGTGTCCTAAAAGAGCTCTCTGCAGTGGTGGTAGGTGTTTCCATCAGATGTCGTGCAGTTCATCTGCTGACGGTGCCATCCTTGGGGCTGTGGCCACCCTCCTCCTGCTCACAGAACTTGTCTCTCAATCACGTTTGATGCAAACCCTGGTGATGTCAAGCCCAGGGAGAGCTTTAGCAGTCATTGCTCCTTTTAGCAGATACAAGTGCCTGGTATTTGACAATACAGTCGTGCAGTGTCTTCCACCAGGTTCCTGTGTCCAATGACATACGATTAAAAGGATTTCACTTGGCTGAGATGAGTGAGATAGATACCTGGTGTCTGCCAGGGTGGTGAGGGACAGACAGAGCACAGCACTCTCCCCAACTTTGCTTATTCTTCTAACCTGGTTGTTTTTGAGAGTTGGGGGTGGGGGAATATTAAAGTGGAGGAGGAAACAGCAAACAAATACCCAAATACAAACAGCAGTAAAAAGTCCAGTTATATGAGGTACTCCAAGACCTTTGCTCCATTATGCATCTATACATCTGCTCCCTTGTACTACCTACACAACCCTCAAGAACTTGGTAAGTGCAAAGTAAATCACATGCCCTGCTGAGCTCACAGGCTGATTTGTTTCATACAAATACTCCCAAGAGGAATGGGACCCCAGTGGTCTCCCTGGGAAGCCTTGCCAAAAAGCAGTGAGGTGAGCTCAGCAGAGAGGAAGAGGCTGGTGTCTTCGCTGGCTGGCTGATGCTGCCCTGCAGTCTGGAGAGCTGCTGCCAAAGGGATCATGTTTTATGGTGGGGAAGGGAGGAGTCTGCGTATGGATAACAACAGAAATGGCTCTGCGCAGATTAGATGCTCTTAAGGAAGACTGTAAATCCCAAGTCTGGAAACCCACATAGTACAGGCAGCCGTCTTAATAGAAACGAGGATTAGAAATTAGCCAGGGTCTTTAGTGATATTTTTAGAAGGTTGCTCCTGACAGGTTAGGCTGCTGAGAACCAGAGGAAAGTACCGAACCCCGTATTACTCAGGAAAGGATCACACAGTGCAGCGTGTGATTAGAGGCTGGCTAGCTTAGCGACAAGGGGGATAGGTGGGTTAGAACTGATTCGGGAGGAATTAGCAAGGGAAATTGCTTGAGAAGCAGAATTTGATTAGGGGCAGCCAACATGGATTTATGAAAGGAAAGCTACGTGTAACTAACTTGCTGGAGTCTGGGGGAGGCACGGTTCCCTGGAAGCCAGCAGCACGTTGGTTTTGTATAACCTGGTCTGCAAAGTGAAGGCCCAGCCTTTGCCACTGGAGAGGTGACACTGGGTGCCTTTGTCTCTGCACAGTCTCTGCCACCTCTTTCTTCGCATCTCGTTTACTCTTTTTCTCATTTTTCAGGCGAGAAGGGCTATTGCTTTTCCTTTGTCCTGTGATTCTGCTCTTTGTCCTTCCCTTCCTCTCCCTCCAGCCCCTGGGATGGCCTCTTAGTGGCTCTTCATGGGGCCAAAACATCACCATCTACCACGACCACTCCACCTCACCAGCATGGTCTGCCTTAGGACCTAAAGGGGGAATAAAACACTTCTGAGGACCACAGCCTTCCTTGGCTTTGTGGATATATGCTCCTACAAACAGGACCCCCAAGGGTCATTATTTTTTGAGAAGGCTAGAACTACTCTGCAGAAAACAGAAAATCCTTTGACAGCCTCAGACCTGCACACCACTGTCCTCCAGTATGGCCAGTCCAGCCTGGCAGCGGCCAAGCACAGAGGAGCAATGGCCAAGGGAGACTTGACCCTGACAAAGGGGCTGTCACACTGTGCAGGAGAGAAAGGTCTTCAAAGGCCTTCCCTGTCCCCTCTGTCACAGCAGCTCTAATTGTGTGGTTGAAGAATGACCTTGCTGCTTTTCAATGCCATGGCTGACATGATGGAAAACCCAAATGGGACAGCCCAAGGGCAGCTTCCTTTCCTCCCGTGTTGCCAAGCTGTGAGAGCAAGAGAACATTTGTGGGATGGCAGGGAGACAACTGTCCCACATCTCTGCCAGCTATGGACACAGCACAAATGGGGAGCCAGGGATGTGGCTGGCTCCATCCTATCTCTTGGGACAAGGTCTGTCCCGTTTCCATCAAGGAGTGTTACAGTGAGCAGCACAACCCAGAGATGCCCATGGCCAAGACAAGCCAGTCCGTTCACCTCCTCTCTGCCTTGTGTGCCCCAAACTCCCCCCAGCACCCTCCAGAAGATGTGGACAAGTCCCTTGTCTGCAAGGCCACCCCATCACCCGTAGTCCTCCTGCACATCCTGTGTACTGCTCCAGCTGCAGAGCCACCAATGCAACATTAACATTCGGGTGACTCCAACTCACATTTGCCTCTTCCAGGTCTCTGAACCTCAATCCCATCGTCCTGCTTTTCGGCTCGTAATTTCGTAACAGGCTCTTAAAACTGGATTTTATTTTTATTGCAATGACCCTGTGGTGCTGCCAGATCCCTCTGTGGAGGAGACGTGACATCTCCATTACAGAGCTCAGATAAGTGTCTTAAAGAGACCACACACAAAGGAGCCTAATGGTACCTATTTTTATTAGGTTTATTACAGGAGGGGAAGTAAGGCAGTCCGATCTCCCCACAGGATACTCCGTTAACAGCAGCAGACTGAGAGGAGAGATCTGTGGAGGCGGATCAGTTTTCCAAGAATATTAGCTACTGCTGCTCTAAAATTAGAGTCTAGGGAGAGCAGACAGGTTGACATAATTGAAAGGGCTGTCTTGTGGGATGACATAGTTAAACGAGCCCATGATCAGCTTTAGAGTGACAGCTCAGCGACTTCTCCTAATCCCCAAAGGAGCACTGAGTTGCGAGGCTGTGATTTAACTAGTCCTGGATCTTATCTTGTGATGATGTCAATATTATTAGAACCCATTTCTGAAGAGATGCCTCCAAAATCACTGTACATGAACCGACTGGTTTTACAGTCACGGTCCTCCTGCAGCTACACCCTGCAAGGCTTGTAGTTGATACAAACACTCCTCTGCTGCCCTTCCTACATACCCTGCCCTATCGCTGTGGGCTGGGCTACAGGGGCAGAGCCAGAAACAGCATTAAGAACCTCATTTCAGGATAGAGCTGAAAAATGTCCTTGAGCTGCCCATTTTATTCAACATAATTTAATATCAAACACAAACTAACAAAGTTAGGGGTGAAATATAATAGCAAGAACCTCATAAAAAGTAACCTAATCTGTAAGATAAATAGACAACACTTTAGCCTGGGGAGATAGCAAATAAAAGAGAAATATGAGCAGAGCTGTTCTCGATTCATAAGTAACTTTAAAGAGAAATAATGAAGATGAGTTCTGCAACTTTTAATGTCCTAAGATTCTTCTCAACTGAAAAAAAAAAAGGCATTTTTAATGTTTTCCTCATACACTCTCACAAGGTGGACGTCCTCAGGCAAATGTCCTGGATCATTCCCACACAGACACCCATTAGAAGTGGAAACAGTTTGGAGGGCCCATTCTGCAGTTCCTGATGGTGCAGATGACATCAGGGACAAAGCTCTTCTGAACCCTCATGCTGGTTGCCTTTGGTGGCCACCTCCCACTGCCTTGCTTTGAGTACAAACCCAGAGCACCCACTGCCTTCACAGCAGCGTTAGCTTGACTTTTATTACTTTACATTTCTTTAGCCCTTTTTTTGTTAGTGTCTACTTTAACTTCAAAGGCTGGTGTTTTCCAAGCAGCCTAATGCATTTAGGCACCTAAACCTCATTGAGTTTCAGGGGTCTTTCAGCCCCTAGTCTCCTTGGTGAATCCTTACTAAGTGCCCATAGGCTCATTGCCACAGCCAGTTAACTCTGCCGGATTTGCACAGATACCATTATACCAGCATGAGCTCACTTCTTCCATAGAAGAGTCTCTTGTTTAAAGCTTCCTTTCTAAATGACAAACTAAACTGAAAGGGTCTCCTCGGTTAATTTTTGGTGATACATACTTGTAGGAGAATGTTAAATTCTTTCCTTAGGTTATACTAAAAAAACCCCTTGATTTGTAGACTGAACTTCAATGAGAGACCAAGTGCTCCTAATCCCCAGCTCTTGGCTCTCCAGGGGAAACCTCAGATTTCATGTTTTAAGAGGTAAATCCCACTATACCCACTATATCTCCTACTGCCTCTGATGGCCAGTGTATCTCCAACCCAATTTTAGAGCATGCAGGCAGGATTCTCTCAAAAAGGAACATCCTTTTACAAATGTCTTTTTTGTCAAGTCCATACTGCAAATGGCACAACAGGACCCGGTCCACAACTACCAAGCCCCATATTTCCTGAGTGCTGCCACAATGCCATCCATCAGCAAGGGAAGTTAAACCCTAAATCCTCCTCACTCATTGCATTGCTGGTTTCAAATTAAAGCATTTCACTCAAAAATGAGACTCTGTCCTTAAGTACGTCAAATGATGATGATTTAACAACCACGCCAAACCTCAGTATTGTCTTTATTTTGCCTTTTTTAGTGTAGATAAATGGAGCCATCCTTCTTTCCCATTTTGTAGCACTAAGGAATAAATCTGAACCCTTGTAAGTGAGATTTGGTTTATGCTGTAGGTCAGAATGGGATAAAACCTGTTTCTGGTGTGTATGAATGGGTCTCCTGCAGGTTAGTAGGGAAAGGTGATTGGAGAGTCCTGATAGAATTTTGGAGCCAGGAAGAAAAGGATAGATCCAGGGGCAAATAGCTGAGTGGGGAGGAGACTCTCTTAATGCATGGATCCCAGAGCAAGCAAATAGCCCTAAAGAAATAATCTCCAGAAACAATGGAGCTGGACAGCTGGGGCTGAATCCTGCTTTGCAGCCACTCTTCAAACTAAGGGGTAAGACAATAATTTTAGCTATTTCCTTTGTTTTCCAGAGAGTAGTCCCTCACCCATCAATCCCAACCACCCATTTATTTGTGGTCTTTACCAGCCCACGGTGCAACCATGTCCTTGGAGGCACCAGGCAGCTCAGGGAGGTGGTGGAGCACCCGCAGGGTGATGCTCCCCTTGGAAAGATGTCCATCCCACAAGGACAAGGATGTGTGACACTCAGAGCCGGATGCCACGAGGTGGCACCATGTCCCTGCTAACCCACATGGCAAGGTCACCTCTGCAGCCAATCAGCTTTAGCAGGACCCTGCTCAACTCTCAGGCGTTGGCCCTCTGAGCCCCATCCTTAAAAATCTCTCACTGAGTTTTTTTTTTGTTTTTTTTTTTAAACAACCAAACAAAAACCACCTGGGCAGCCCTCCCCTCTGTCAGACACAGCTGAGGGAGGAGGTAGTGCCACTGCCCTGTCCCATGGAGCATCCTCCCAGCAGGATCACTCACCTGGGAGAGCCTTCTACAGCTGTAGAAACCCAGTTACCCTACAGTCAAGGGCACAAGGTCTGCAGAGCCATGGTGCCATCTTCCACTGGTTACATCTCTCCTTGGAAGGGTGCTGGACTCTTGTCCCTGCTGCCACAGTCATAGGTTGGCGCTGAGAGAGATCTTATTGTCATGGTGATGGATGTGCCTGGCTGGTGTGCGCTGGCTATGCCCCCACTCTCCGAGGACCTGCAGGCAGGCGAGCTTGTTTCTCCCACAGAGCTTGATCATGTCAAGGCAGAGAGGATTCAGGTCACCCTACATACCTGTGGAACTTAAAGCTTTATGCCTTGGCATGTTCAGATTACCTCCATCTTGGGAGCACCAGTACAGAAAGGAAATACAGTGGATGATGGTCCCCAACCCAGAGAACTTATCTATCATCTGGTTAGTGCCTTGGTTAGGCTCCTGAGCTCCTGATTGCTGAGTTTCCACAGCCTAACCAAGTCTTTGAGATCCTTCAGCAAAGCCTTGCAGCTTAATGCCACATTCTGCTCAGGGGATTACAGCCCCAGAATCTGCCTGTCCCCATCTCACTGCCCTGAGCTCTACTGGCACAGTAGACTGATGCTGACATCAGTGGGACTGACTGCTTGGGTGCTTCATGGAAAACAAGGTGACTGCTCTACCCAAGTCCTGTCAAGTGAAGGAAACACAAGTACAAACCACAAGAACCTGTTAGCAGCAAATTCCCCAACGACGGACAGTTTCTCCACACGCCGAGGAAGCTCCAAGTAACTCCCTCTGCTCTTACTTTAGAGCATGGAGCAACCAGCCAAAAAGAAACACAGGTTTTTTTGAAGAGGAAATGGAGGCAGCTGCTCAAAGGGAGCTCTCCTGCATCACCTCGCTGTCCCTGGCAGCGTGCTCAGCACCGTAAGAGAGAAACTGGTAATACCTACATTATTCCTGACACAAGGCTTTGCAGCTGAACAATGCATTTGCCAATTCAATTTATTCAAACAAGTTTCTTGGGAAGACAGCAAAGCAAATCCAGGTGGCAATTACCGAATTCAGACTCTGTCCTGGACTCAGGGAAACAAAGGGGTGAGATAGGGGAGAAATAGCAAGTTCTGCTGGAAATCCCACAGCCCCAGCATCCTGAGAGCTTTTAATCACATGCTTGCTGTTATTCAGCTGAAAAACCCCTGTGTCATTGGGCAAGGAGACTGAGCAGCATTGCAATTGCTCTGCTGTAGCACTTAACACTTTGGAATAGCTTTGCTACAAAAATTAAATGGCCCTTTTTTGTTTTCTTTTGAAAGCACAGCAGTATTTGGGCTCCAAGCCCCATTGCAATGACATGTAATTGAAGAATCAGTACATTCAATAGCTACCAAGACTGAGTGTTGTGAGTCCCATTGTGTTGGGCACTGTCTAACCATAGTGGCAGATGGATGGTGTGGAGGTTGCCTATGAACTTAGATGAACTGTCTAACTGGTTCAAAGCTTGGTTAGACACCTTCAGCCATGTGCTGAGTCTCACCGGATCTCAGATTCTCTTTGTGTCTGTGCCCATCAGCACAGACACAAGCCCACAGCCCAGCACAGGTCTCTCTACCCAGGACACAGCTCCAGGACCAGCCCCTTGGATGGCTGGAGGGAGAGAAAAAAACCTCCACTTTGGTTCTGGATGTGCCAGAAGGAAACTACTGTTGCAGAAACACAGCTATGGAAAATTTCCTCTTACTAGAGCCTGCAAACCCCATGGCATCAGCTTCCCATGTCCCATTTGCAGTCACAGGGTGAGCCCCCAGTTCATGCTTCACTCTCTCGTCCCACTCCATCCCTCACAGCTGTAGCTCCTCTCCCAGCAAGGCAGTTACACCAAGGCTGAATTTGGCCCCAGATGTAGAATTAGGTTAAGCCAAAAGGTGGCAGCATCTTATTCAGTATCGATTTTGCGTGAATATTTCTCCTATTAGCCATTTTTCTTTCTAATCATAGAATGTGAGTTTGTAAATTACAGAGGTGGAGAGTAAATGTATTGCAACCTCTAGCAAATTGATATTTTTGCAGCAACAGTAAACTTTTTCTGATGGCAAATAATTGAAGGGAGCAAGCATCAGATAAAATTCATAAAGATTTGGACCTACTGGAATAAGACAAATGATATTTAATGTTCAGAGTTGTAAAGTAATTACCCTGGGCTCCAATATAATAAATACAGAGACACAGTAAATGGAGTTTGGCTGACCAGGTGCCTTTGATGTGGCGCTGTGCAGGGCCCTGCGGCTGCTGGGTGGGTGGAGAGGAGACAGACCCCTCAGTATAGGGGGGTAGTACGAGTTGATGTCACCCCCAGAGATGCCTTTCCATGGGGGAAAAAAAGGAGGTGCTTTCCATGCCTGTAGCAAAGTCCTAAGCTCAGCTGTTGGGTGCGCAGCCAGGGCACCATCCTCACCCACAGCCCTTCTACATTTCCAAAGACACAAGAAACCTCTGAGTACTCAGCTTTATCTATGTGTCTCAGCAGTGAACAGCTGGTGCAGACTTTCTAGAAAACCCCCAGCATCCTCTTCTCATGCTCCCGCCAACCAACATTACCACCTTCCATCAATCTCTTCCCCTGGCACCCAAGCTGCTCTGATCACATCTAACAAAGCAGAGGGTGACCCGCTGCCTGCGATGGTCGCTGCCCTTCACCCAGCAGAGACAGACCCTATAGGGGTGGGCATCCCAACCAGAGCTTGGTGCTCCTGCTATGGAACAGCAATACACCTCCCACCACAGAGAGAAATTGCAGACATACCATGACACCCAAAACCAGCAGACACTAATCCCTACCTAGCTGCAACTCCATCTGCACCATCTGGGAAAGATCAGGAGACCCTTCACTTCTACTGAGGAACCACCTCATCTCCCCTTTTATAGCTCTGCCTCCATCGGCCATGTGATGGACTTTCACCCTTCAGACCATCTTCATTGCCTGGAGCATCTCACTGTGATTGTAGACAAACCCAGGCCTCACAGGAAAAAAAGAGGAGAAAGAAAGTCTGGGGGTGCCATATCCCACTTGTCAAGGCAGGATGTCAGATTTCACTGGTAAGATATATGCAATACTAAAATGGTGTTAATGAAGGCACCTAGTATCAGCTGCTGTGTGGCAAGCACATCACAGCCACTCAACAGTCAGGAGGAAAACAAGCTCCAACACACATCAATCTGGGAGGTCCCACCCCAGTCCTTCTTCAGGGTTCCTCTGAGGAGCTGCTAAGAATCCACAAGCCAACAACAGACCTTGTTCCTGCACCACCACCAGTACTCTTACTCCTAATGTGCCTCTGCCTCTTTGAAGAAGTTGCTTAGAAATTCAGCAGCAATTATGCAGGTTTTAGTATTAAAAAATGCATGTGGATCTGAAAGCAAATACGAAGCTGCTACTGTAACGCTAGCTTTGAGCTGTCTGCAGTCCCTGGAAATTCTCAGTGGGATGTTTGAGAAGGATGCATATGTGTTGACAACATTAAATGATCCATGGCTCAAGGACAGAATTGAAACCATACATCTACTTCATACAGGCACTGATCACTGGGAGAGTGTTTTTCTTAAACTAAGCACAGAAGGCCAGGCACCTCATCCTCCCCAGAAAGGCAGGGACATCTCAGGGAACAGAAGGTGCACACACAGTCATAACCACATCTTGGTGTATAACAGAGCTCCAGTGAAAAGGGAGAGACACATGGACACCATCAGCAGGGAAAATGTTATTGTGGCTGCACCGTCTTTGAGGGAAATTGAGCATGTCCCTTCAGTGCATCACCCTCTTCTCATCACCTCCCAAAGAGACAGCACCATTCGCACACATCCATGCAACATATGGCAAGAGAGTGAGAAGGGGCAGGATGCCGGGGCACAAATCTGCCTCTTCTGCCATCCGTGCCCCAGAGCACATCCTTGGCTGCCCACGTGCCTCGGTGCCACACACAGCACTGCAGCAAGCTGCGAGAGACCAGCAGACTGTGCCTTGCTCTCCAAAGCTACAGACTTTCCTAGACGTGAAATTCCCAAGGACAAGGCAAAACTGGCAGACAACAAGGAGGATTAGGTGGTTCCCAAAGGAACACAAGAAATGCTGCAAGATTGTATCATTGCCCGTTTCAGTGGGGTGATTAGGCAGTGTTTGATGCGGGGAGGATGATTTCTGTTAGGCTGCTTTTGCAGTAGCCCAGCAGTTTACAGTAGGTGGTGGGAAGTCGTATTTCCCCAGATGCAATAAAGCCAGTCTCCTTGCCCCAAAATCGAGGCCTGCCATGGCCAGCACCCTGCCTCAGGGAAGCTCTGCTTCCTCCAAAAGCTGGTTGCTGATGCTGGTCCTTGCTGCTTTGCAGCACGCTGCTGTGAGCTGCTCCTGGGGAAGACCCCTCCCCTCCTTGTCTGTCCTGCTGCTCTAACCCCATCACCCCAGTACCTGACTCGGGTACTGGTTTCCATCATTTCAACTATTACCAAATGAAAGGGTATTTCTTTGCTCCCTCGTTTACGCTGAATGTTTATTTAATAGGCTGGCCAGCTTCAATTAGGTCTGTGATTTCTCACAGATGACAGCTCCAGCATAACAATGTTTACTCTCAAACTCTATCTCCAAGTGTAGCCCGTGATATATTTAAGGAGAAGATATGAACCCATTAATGTTGAAATAGCTCTACCTATGGGAATGAAGTTTCTTTTAAAACCCAAACAGCTGGCAACTGGGCAAGAATGTACTGGGGATATCAACCCCCTTCACCTGGAGATTTAGTTACCGCGGTGAAAACCTCACGTGTTTGAGCTCTCCAGATGTCTTTGCCTTATTACTGACACATGGAACTCCTTGCTGCAGGATCTATATTGTCTGAGATTAAGTTTAACACCAGTACGTGTGCTTTCTGGTCTGTGTTTGGATAAAACCCCTGGATGATTTGTTCAAGAAGCACCATGGCTGGTGGCTGGAAGTGAAATGCAGCACCTTTGGGTCAGAAGGTGCTTGGGGTGCATTGGCAGGGGGAGCACAAAAGGAACATCCAAAATCTGACAAAGTTTTACTTCTCAGGAAATGTCAATCAGAGTTCCTGGTCCCCTTGGCTCTGAAAACTGTATATTTACACCTCAGTCTTTACCCTGGTAGTAGGCCCAGCCTGGCTGCCCCTACAAGCTTAGTACCCAAACGATTAGCTAGGTGAGCACTATGATATGAGGCAGTGGGGAGAGGTGGCTTTAGGGTGGCTCAGAGACAGGGGCTGGATTCTCCCCATTTCACCATCCCTCCAAGAGGGCTGCACTGACAGTGCCAAAAGGTCCCAAGGAGAGTCTATGGCCTCCCTTGTGGTATCGTATAAGGAAAATAGCTTCCCTGTAACTTCCACACATCCCTGCAGGTTAATCAGCTGTTCGGAGTCTAATTAGTGGCAAGCACTTGGGTGCAAAGCCAGGCAAGCCAACAGACTGGCACACCAGCCAGCATGTCCCTCTCCTAGCCAGAACACAGCCTAGTCCTCCTCTGAACCCTCCAGACCAACTGCACTGACCCCAGCCTGGCCATCGCCCTGGAGAGGGAATTGAAAGCAAAGGTTTAGGAGGAGTAGGAAACTTCCTGGCTTTAATTCACTGAACTCTTTTGTTGTAGCCACGTTTAATATCTTAGAAATTACGAGTCACTGGGACCTGGGTGAGCCGAAGGAGAAGGCGTGATCTGTGAGGCCAATTAAGAGGCCGATGGCACATAGTGAAACGGGAGCCCCTCGGGGGGAGGCCAAGGTTACATAAATAAGTGTGTGAAGGAGCCGCACTGAATCTGCAGACACTCAGCCACTGGTGATGCCCCTTTGGATCTGGGAAAATTAAATATAAATAATAAATGTTTAACCACACAGCAAATAAATACAATGAGGCACCTTTAAAAATTATACTAATAAACAGCAAGCTGTTGTCTTCCTGCCCAGGGTAGCTGAGCATCTTATCGGAGACAAAGAACACAATGGAGGGGCTGTGTCTGGGGGGCTCTTCTCAGCCAAGCTGTCTTCACCCCCAATCTGCCATCCTTGTGAGGAAGCCCAGGACAGCATAGAATAAACACCCAGGAAAACTGGAAATAAAATAGTGTCCAGCTCACCTAATGAATGCCAAGCCCCATAGAACAGGTGCAGCTCACCTCTGCCTGTGTGATCCCAACAGACTTCTCTGGAAGCCTGGGAGCAGGATTAGAGCTTGGCTCTCAGAGGAAAAGCCCAGAGCCTCCTTGTGATGATACACTATTCAACATGAGCTGCAAGGTCCCCAGAATTGCTCTGTGTCAGCACTCACTTTACAATAAGAGCTCTGCTTCTCAGCTTCTCTGTTTTACTGCTTCCTTGGAAGAAGGGGAAAAATGAAATGGAGATATAAAAAATAAAGGGGTCATTTATAGTTAAGCACATTAGGATGGGAGAGAGAGAATAAAGCAGCGAGAATGGCTCAGCCGAGAGCCTATGGGGACTTGTTCTCTGGTACTGGCACAGTCTTTACTAGGTTGCTTGAACCTTTTGCACTCTGCTGCAGAGCTCAGACCTGGGCTATATATCACAAGACTTGCTGTGGCACGCTGTGGATAAGCCCCTAACTACCCTCAATCCCAAGCTTCTCCCACTTGTGACAGGAGTTACAGTTTACAGGTGACTTTTATAGGTGGCCAAAACAACTGGTCCAAAACCAAGAGGTGCTGGTCTGTGCAGCAAAAAGTGTGGGATTAAATGCCTATTGAATCCCTTTCCGATGATGTAATTTCATTTCTCCCCAAATTCTGCAGGGAGGGAGCAGGGCAAAAGGCCTTCCTTGCTTTGATTATACATTCACAGACAGTTTAATTATAGTCTTCAGCTTCTTAAAGACTTGGGCAATAAACCCACAGAGAGCTGCCATCCCACTGTAGTTAGTTATCTTCCCAGCCCCGGGGGTTTGGTTCCACATTTAGTACTGGTCACTGGAGCCAGACCAGCATGGGGCTATGCTGACTGTCACTGGGGAGCTTGTGCCAGAGCTAAATATGTATCTCAGTGAAAGCTCACACTGGTGTTTGGGTCTCTTTAGGGCTGTGGCCTCTGACCACCTCTGGTTTTGAAGAGCCCTCACGCCTACACTGAGCCCCAAGATCTCACTGGTCTCTAACAGCTTCAGATTCCCACTTACAAGCAACTGTAACCTGCTCTTAGCAAAACCCAGCTCCCAGACGTGCCACCACATGTAGGAAGTGCCTGATTCTGGTGAAAAATTATGTATCCAAAGGTGGTTTTGACAAACACAAATATTCCTTTACATCCTTTCTCCATTTTAACTCGTGGCTTCATTAGACTAAGTTGTTTCCAGGTTGGAGGATGAATAATGAGCCTCAGCCTGTGGATGCATAATTAAGTTTTGCTAGTGAATGTTTTTATCTAACCTTGTTTTCATTTTTATCCTCAGTACCTGAATTACAAGTTAGAGATTTAGGGCTGTAGGTTTGCCTTCACATGAAACACAGACCTGTACACCTACACGTGGTGCAAGAGTGCTCTGCCCTCTCCCAGGACAGTGATCAATGGTGACACCACAAAGTGTCGTTCCAGTCAGGTCGAGTCATCAGGGACGTTAAGGGAAGGAGAAATAGTTAATAACAAGATGGTTTTGGCCCTGTCACAGTCAATACAACACACAGTCCTTGCTCCATGCGGGGTCTGCACACTGATAACTCCTCCCCAGTGCAATGGCACATCCCAATAGCAAAGGTCACCTGGAGCATCTTAGTGGGTCCCACAATCCTGGCTGTATTTCCTAATGTGGTATCCAAAGCCCATCTGGCTTTTTTCAGTCCCCACAGATGCAGTTGGCTTTGTTGCTACAATTACAATGTATGCCTGCAAACTCCCCAGACTGTCCCCAGCCTCCCGTGCCCCGCAGGTGCCTCTGCAGCATTACTTGGCCATTAAGGTCTCTGTGCCCTGGGTCTCTCTGCTCACTGGTGATTTTCTTCAGCCTTCCCGTTGTGCTTTTCAGCACTGCAGGGTGTCTGTCAGGCTTTTCCGCTGATCTTTTTGGCCTCTCACTGCTCCTATCGTTGTCAAGAGGGTTTTCCATAATTCCCTGTCTACAGGGGTGATTTTAGGGATAAGAAACCAGAGCAATTGCTTGATACCTCTGTGAGCTAAGGTAGGGAGCAGAGCACATCTTGCTGCATCCACTTCTGCTCTGGGTGGCAGCCGAAGCATTGCCTGAGCAGGTACTTAGTACAAATGTTAATAGCATCATTGTTTATACTGTAGGATTGGAAAGGGTCTCCTGGGTCATCTGGGGCATTGCCCTTCAGTAGCTCAGTCCGTACTCAAACTATCCCAAGGGTATTTTTAGTCGATTCATGAATCCTTTTAGGAATTCGGCCCGGCGACCTCCGTCAGCAAACGATTCTTTTGCCTAATTGACTTCACTTTCTACATGCCCTGTTTTAATACTGCCTTTAAAGTTTGAGGCTTTTTCTTCTGCTCACAGTGTCATCCACTGCTCAGTTTCAGCAGCTTTTTTTTTTTTTTCCCCTCTTCCTACTTTTTTATCTGCATTACAGTTTCTCACCGATACAATCGCCTCCCCTGCAGGGCCAAGTCCCTCAGTGAGATGGGCTCCACCAGATGTTGTGCATGGATAAGACAAGGTAACAAGGATGGGAGATGACCCAAAGGGTCACCCTTACCCACATAAACCTCCAGCAGCAGAGCTGGGAACAGTCACAGGGGCAGGCTACCTCTTGGCTCCCATCGTGCTGGCTGCAGCTGAGCATCTATTTGGAGGATCCTAGTTTTCCTTGATGTCTTCAACTTTAGCTACAATCAAAATAACAACAGACAGTGAAGGAAAAGGCAGACAGTGATGATTGTTACCATTTTTTTTCTCGCTCATTAGTAGTCTTCTATTTAGATCCACTGCTTTGTGCCATGTCATCACTGTGATATTATTTGTAGCACAGACAATTCTAGGCATGTGGAGGAAAATGTTGAGACAAAGTTGTGGGAAAGGCAACAGACTCAAGTCAAGGATCTGCTCCCAACATGTATCACCCAGTTGAAGAGGTAATGTAATGCCTACACTCACTCTTGCTTTCCTGAGGTCACTGACCCTGCAGACTTGCCTGCTGTTGGCTTGTGTGGTTGCTGCCTAATCAGCTTCACCAGAATGAGCTGAAGGCTTTGGTAATCTGACCTGATCCATTCAATGTAGATTATGGAGTATCCTCAGCAGCACACCTCCAACGTGAGCTAACATGGGGCAATAACACTTCTGCTGGCACTGGCCTTTTGTTGACCTGTTCTCCATCCATTTTCCTTTCCCTCTTCTTGGGTTTTGGTGAAAGAACAAAAATTCACATCTCCCTTGATTCAGCTGTGAACTGCTGTGTGTCTAATTTATCTGTAGGAAGAAGCAAGGAAGGAGGAAGCCTGGAGCAGGGAACCTGAGCTAGCAGGTCAGGCTGGAGCATGAACGACCTACATGAATCCTTGGGATCCATCAGATGGAATTTATTTTAAATAAACTAAGGAAAAGTGCAAGCTTCAGAAGACAATTGTGCTCCTTTTTTTTTTCCACGGGACTGTTACATTTTAGAGAAAAAAACAACTATAAAATGGAGATGATCTGAAATGATGACATCAGCAGAGCTGTAGGCAGGACGAAGACCATGCTCTCCCCATCAGTCTCCAATTCATCATCAGAGCCAGCTGGTAAATATTTGCTTCTTCTAGTGATCAGCTGAAAGGTTCCTCCATTCCCACAATACTATTATCTTTGCAAATTACTTCTATTCTAGTGAAAAGCAAAAACCTAAATCCTGTCTGGTTTTAATTGAAAACAAGGCGGGGGGGCAGGGGGAAAGAAATAGAGAAAAGGCTTTTTCAGTAAAAAAAGTATGAACTTTGGTTGAAATAAGTACTTTCAAATTTTCTCCCAAGTAGTTTGAGACTTTAAAAACTCTGCTAAGAGAGTAATTTTGTGTAACTGTATCTATCCTCTGGTTGGTAAATAGATTGTACCAAGCGGATTCACAGGGCAGAAATGATCAGGTCTTAACCCTTCCTCCTTCTCCAGCAGAAACCAAAGACTTTGCCTTGCCCCAAGGTAAAAACCATTATTTCCGTGGGACTAGGCACCCCAAGGCAAACCAGAGAGTGTGTGAGCTGACCAAAGTGGTGCAAGAAACTCACAACATTTGAGCAAACAAACCAGGATGAGTGTGGTGTAGCACTGTGACAAGAGCTCAGAGATGCCCTGGGACCTGCATCCGTGGAGGATGCTCAGCTCCACTGCGTGAGCCATGGACAGCCTGGCTTGGCTCTGAACTTAGACTTGCCTGAAACAGAGGTTTAACCAGAGTCCTCTTGGTACTCCTTCCAGCCCCCAAGTTTCTGGGATATTGTGATGCTTCAGTGCCTTTGTGCCAGCATAAGCTTCTCATGGGCAACCAGTGGGTCATTGCATATGCCGGGGTCCCCTCATGGCATTTTTTCTCCAAACAGGACTGGGATCTCACCAGGACAGTTCTCCCACCCCAGCATAAGCTCCTTCTTCCAGTACTCACTAATATCTGCTTCCCAAATCACCTCAAGTTTTTTTTTTTTTTCTTGAAGAGGAAGGGAGTATTATAATCTTTTCCCAAATTATACGGAGGCTTTTAAGAGTCTTCCTCTCCCTCTTTCTCCATTTGACTTTGTTACCTGATGCTCAAGGAATGCATTTTCCCCTCTATTAAATGTTTTAACCGCATACAAGTTCCATCTTAATGTTAGCATCTTTAATAGTAGAATATTACCATATTAATTGCTATTGTGAACCAGAAGATACTTATATCATCCAGGCTTTCATTACCGTCACAGAGAGATTTTTTTCCTACTGAGTCAAAAGTGACCACTTTCCTTAATCCCCTCTTTAAAAAGCCCTGCAATTCCTCCTGACATGCACAGGACGAGGGTGGGTAGCCTTTTCCCAGGGACAAACTTGGAATTAAAGGCATTAATTTCCCAAGGACCACCAACCCCTTCCCAGCTTGCTGTGGATTTCTCAGCAGTCAGGTGGTGGGGCAGTTAGTTTTTAAGCAATTAAGAGATGGGTACCTCGTGTCCCCCCGCCTAACCCCGGACCTCCTCTGCCCGTGTCGGGGAAGGGAGGACAAGGGGGAATTAGCCGGGAGAACAATGGGGATCCAATAAAGGCCAGATCAGGTTGCAGCTCTTTTGTCACCGGGACCCGTGCCGGGGGTTAATGGGGCAGAAGGAGATGGGAGCGGGGCGGCAGCAAGCCTGGGACACAAAGGCCAAAACACACAAGGTCTGATGGGGACAGATGGGGATAGGAGAGAGAACAGCGGGGGGGGGGGACACAGAGAGGGAAGGGGCTTCAGCACCGAGCAGTGAGTGGGGGCAGTGGGAGACCTCTCTCCTGTCCTACTGAGCCCCCTCAGGACCTCTCCATCCCAATTGGTTCCCCCCCCAACCCCACACATGTGTCTGTCCTCCTCCATCTCCCTCCCGGCTGGTCCTTCCCGGGCGCATCCCAGCATCTTTTGATCTTCGCGGGCGGCTCGGGCGGCGGAGAGGCGCTGGCTGTGCCACCTGTCCCCCGGGGGGTCCTCCCGCTGCCTCGGTGAACTTGCCCCCCCGTGCCCGTCCCCAGGCCGGGGCTGGCGGGTGCAGGGCTGCGGATAGCCCCTAGCAGGCGCTGGCTGCCCTCCTAGCCCGCACAATGCAGCCCGGTGCTGCTTAATTAACGTGCAAATCGCGTAGATTAAACGACTCTAAATAATTAGCCACAGATCCTATAAACAGGATAACATATTTAATTAAGCGGCGGTGTAGATTTTTTGGAAACAGTTAATGCGTTTTTGTAGAAGGGATGCTTAGATCTCGGGGTTTTTTTTTAGTTGTTTTTTTCGCCCCTCTCTA